>PISW01002741.1:0-215754 GCA_004023785.1 Mungos mungo
GGGGTGGGGACAGTGGCTTCGAGGCTGCTACCCCGTCCCCTGGTGAGAACCGCACCTGCCTGTGACCGTGACCACCCAGGTATGCAGCCCCTCCCCCCACCCCCACCCGCTGTCAGGTCCCCCATCTGCTGAGGCTGCAGCACGAGGCAAGATGCCTACGATGGGACTCCAGGGACTCCTGGTGCCCCATGGAGCTGGCATTCTGGGCCAGGGTTTCTCTGCTGTGGGCAGTGGGCAGAACTCCCCTGTGGGGTGTGGGCTGGGCTGTACAAGGGGGAAAGAGGAGGCATGAGTGGCCAGGGAGAGTGGGAGGTGCCTTGTGGGGGCAGGGGGCTGCTGGGGCTGGTGACTCTCTCATTTGTTCCTTTCTGACACATTCATTCAGTGACTAATTTCATTCATTGATTCATAGAGAAATATTTCCTGTGTTAGACCTGGGGGTCAGAAATAAAAGCCCAGTGCTGGAGGTTGGCCAGCATGGAGTCTGGGGGGGCAGGGGAGTGCGGGGGAAGGAGGAGGGTCAGGACTGTCCTGAACAGGCTCCCTGCAAGTGTCCGGATGTCTGAAGGAGGATGTCGGGTGTGCAGGAAGTAGGCTATCAGGACCTGGGGTGCAGTTGGGAAGCCAAAGGGTTGGTGCCAGCGGGAGGCAGGGACCCTTGGGTCCTATCCTCAGACCCTGCCTCTGAGGCCCCTCCAATGTCCTTGCCATCCTGCCTGCCCCCTGCCCCAAGCCCGTCCTCCCTTCTGTTACTGTAATGGGACCCCGAGCATCCTCCAGGGGCTGCCTGGGTGGACCCCGCCACTACCTCCTCCAACTTACAATGATAGCACCAGCCCCTTGCTAAATGCTGCACCAACATCTCCCAACCGTCTCGCGGCAGCCCGAGGAAGTAGGCACTCATATGCCCATCCTAGAGAAACTGAGGTCTCCTGGGGCCAGACCTCTCCATCTGCAACACATGTGCCTACTGAATGCGCTCAGAGCTCCAGACACCCAGCTCCCTCTGTCCCTGACATCACTTCCAGGGCATCTCAACTACAGCATGACTCTGTGCAATCTGCCCCCTGGGTCTGCACTGGGGACCTGCCACCTTTCAGCTGTATGTCTCGGAGCCTCAATTTTTTCATCAATAATATTTTTTCAGAAGTGGGTCTAGTAACAGTAGCTCCCTCATATTTCTGTTGTGAAAATCCAACTGGACTCCTCGTGAATCGTTCCTCGCAGAGTGTGGGGCATCGCGTAAGCTGTCAGCAGACGTTAACTTCGTGGTGGGTTGAATTGTGAGCGCCCCCCCCCCCACCAAAGATATGTTGAAGTCCTATGTCCCTGGGACCTGTGAATGGGACCTTCTTTGGAAAGAGGACCCTTGCGGAGGTAATCGAGCTAAAATGAAGTCACACTGGACAAGGGGGGGTCGCAGCCAGCGACCGGGGTCCTTAAAGAAGAGGGAACTCAGACAGACACAGACGCCAGGGAGAAGGCTCTGTGAACATGGAGGCGGAGGCGGAAACGAGGCACCGAGAAGCCAGGGGACACCAAGGTTTGGCCGTGTCGGCAGCCAGGGGACGGCCATCGCACTGACCCTCCCCTCAGAGTCTCCAGAAGGAGACAGTGGAGCCTACACTTGGACTTTGGACTTCCAGCCTCCTGAATGGTAAGAGAGCGCAGTTCCGTTGTCCTGAGCACCCTGGTCTGCTTCAGTCTGTCAAAGCAGCCATAGGAAAAGCAGCCAAAACTCTGAACACAAGTCTGGGGACAGTGGTGCTCAGTAAACTCTGGCTCCCTTTGGTCTCCTGGGGGTGACCCTTCGCCTCCACCCTCTCCTCCTCCCCATCCTGGCTTCTCAGGTCAGGCAAGTCTGAGCGGGGGGTGACCGAGGCCGGGGCCGGTGGCCAGAGCAGGTCCTGATCCCACGCCGAGGTCCACAGCACCTCATTACAGGCCAGAAGGTAATGCAATTTCACCCATGGACAGCGCTGAAAGCAGGGCCTTTACTGGGGTGATCGATGGGCCGGAAGCTGCTACTGGGGCCTCCCACCACCTCCCAGCTCCCCTCCCGGGCCTGGCACATCTCCGAAGCACCCAAGACGCTGGCACATGGCACGATTCACAGCTGAGACCCACAGATAAACCTCAACAGAGTGCTGCGCTGTTGGCACCTGGTCCTGGAGGAAACGTCAGGAAATTAACGGGTCTTTCCGTGGGCAGCACCTGTAGGCTGGCCCCCGCTCCCATCGGGCACCTCACCCCTGCCTGCCCGTCTCCTTCTTCGAGGGCTTTGTTCCCCTTTTCCCTTTGTTTCCTGTTTGCGATAAACATGATTCATGCCTGCTCGGCTGGGCCCTGTCACCCTGCCCAAGGCCGGCTGTATATCTCGGTGATGAGCCGCTGGGGCGCGGCCAGCGGGTGACAGAGGGCACAGGCGGCGAGGGCGGGACAGGAAGTGGCACAACGGACGAAGGCAGAGGTGAAGCGTACGCACCAGGCAGGTAGCACAGCGCCAGGTCCCCGTGAGGTGCCGCTGTGAACCACGTACCACGGACCCTCAGAGAAGGGTCATGGCCAGGCATTCGGGGATCAACCCTCTCGACCTGAGAGCTTTCAGCAGCTCGGCTCCCGGGCTGGTGCAGGGTGCGGGGGGCTGCTCTAACAGAAGTATCACAAGCCAGAGGCTTTAAAACACTGGAAATGTATGCCCTCGCAGTTCTGGAAGCCGGAAGTGCAGTGTTGGGGTGGCAGCAGAGCCATGGTCCCTCTGAATGAAGGCTGGAGGGAAAGGTCCTTCCCCGCTGCATCCAGCTTCTGGCGGTGGCTGGCCCTCCGTGGCCACGGAACGCCAGCCCAACCCTGGCTTCACACAGCCTCTCCCCTCACGTGTCTGGCTCCACATGGCCATTCTCCTCCTCGCCGCACCCCCCTGCTTCTTGTACGGCCACCCGTCATGTTAGATCAAGGGCCCACCCCACTCCGTATGACCTCCCCTGAACGGATTACACCTGCAGCGATCCCATTTCCAAATAAAGTCACGTGCACAGGTATCGGGTGCCTTTTGCGGGGGGACAATTCAAACCATAAGAGCTTCTGAGGCTCCCGGTCATCTGGTTCCCCCCAGTCTCCCTCATCGCTCCTCACTGCCTGTCACACACCTGACACCCGGCCATCCCGGGCCACTAGCGAGTCCCTAGATGCACCAAGCTTTCGCTTTCCTCTGGGAGAGAGCGCGCTGTTCCTGCTGCCTGGATGCCTGACGCGTGTCCAACTGTCCACCTGCCGCCATGACTGGCAATCTTGGGGGGCTCCCTGGTGAAGAACTCCTCATTCATCAAGATTAAGCTTAGCTGTCACCTCTCTCTGGAGCCCTCACCGACCCCCTGCCCTGGGCTTCCCTGGCCCATAGCTCACAACCCATGGTGGGGGGGTGGAGGCGTCTTTATCTATTCGGACTCCTCCTCAGGGCCTTAGCTTGTAGGCTCTGAGCAGGCAGGTCTGTGTCTCAACTCTGCATCCCCAGGGCACAGGTGCCCAGTAAATACATTATTGAATGAAGAATTCTGTAAGCCAGTATTCACTGGGCGCTTAAAGTTCTTCCTGCCGGGCGCTGTTCTAAGCTCTCTACTTGAATTAACACATTTAATCGCCGACAATAATCCTACAAGGTAGGTCTATTATTGTCCCCGTTTTATAGATGAACAAGCTGAGTTCAGACCATTAGTCCAAGGTCTAATGATTGATAAATTGCAGAGGTGGAGATTTGAATCCAGCAGCTGAGCGAGGAGCCTACGCCTTGGAGGCCATGCAGCTGAGCATCATAGAGAGGATCACGCACTCAGGGTCCAGGGAGAGGCCCACGGGAGCTCTGGAGGCCTGGGCTCGAAGATGTGGCCTTGGACGGAGGAGGTGGCATTCTTCTTCTTTTAATGTTTATTTATTCTTGGGGTCAGGGGAAGAACATGAGCAGGGGAGGGGCAGAGCTGGAAAGGGACACGGAATCAGAAGCAGGATCCAGGTTCTGAGCTGTCACCATAGAGCCCGACTCGGGGCTCAGACTCATAGACCGTGAGATCATGACCTGAGCCAAAGTCAGATGCTTAACCAACTGAGCCACCCAGGCACCCTTAGGAGGTGGCATTATTCTTATGCCTCCTGGTGCAGGGGCCCTTCATCATCTTCCCAAGCCTGAGTGCTCCTTGGGGGCAGAAAAGGGTTCCCCTGCACCTCTGCACCCATTCGGGCCAAGCTTGGCATCTCCAGGCGTGGGTCCGACCCGCTGGGCCCGTGTCCTCTGTCGCACCAGCGCTCGGTGATTCTCAGAGACAGGCGGCTGAAAAGCGCTCCGACTCATCACCGGAAGCAGGAAAGCTTGGCTTCAGGGTCACACCGATGGTGCCCCCGTGCCAGCTCTGCTGCCTATCAGCTGTGCAGCCCTGGCCCAGTCATTGAGCTCTCTGGGCCCTCACTTCCTCGTGTGTAGAGCGGGGGAGGCAGTGGGGGGAGCTGTGACCGGCGAGCAGGGGAGCAGAGCAGGCGGCTGGCGGAGACCCCCGCTTCTGCTCCCCGGTGCTCCATGCCGTCCTCTGCGGGGTGATGGACGCAGCCGCCGTCTGCCTGGCATTCAACTCACATACTTAAATTCTAGCCATTTTTCTTTTAAGAAATGAAGCAAAACACAGATAAACAGCCATTTAGAATCATGACTCCATAATCCGGGAATCCTCCTTCCGGTGCAATCTGTTCAGCAATTATTCTGTGAAGTGGAGGGAGAGAGCATCATGGGTAACTGCAGTGCGCAAATTCCCGGGAGGGGGGGCGGGGGGGAGGGAAGAGCTCGACTTCTCCAGATTAGTCTTTTCTCCCCAGAAGCACCAGCATGCGCCCAGTTTGGGAATACACAGTGTCCTGTCTTGGTGAGTTCCAGACGAGGGGTCTCTGCACGCCAAGGCAGGTGCTGGGGGGGCGGGGGGGAGGGCCAGCCAAACCAGAACCAACACAGCTGTTTACTGCTGTTGAAATGGCCAGTGGACATCCTCTGGGGTCACCCAGGGATTGGGCTGGGTCATTCACCCAGTGGCCTTGGAAATGCCCAGGCCTATGGTCAAGCTCTGGCTCTGGCGCCTGCTGGCTGTGTGGCTTTGAGCAAGTCCTTTAGCCTCTCAGGACCTCAATTTCCTTGGCTGTAAAATGGGTAACAATGATACTTACCCAGTAGCTGGGTGGCGAGGACTGAGGGGGAGCCTGGCCGGGCTCAGCGTCATTTCTGGCCCACGGGAAGGGCGGTGCCAGTAATCTGGAGGCAGAGGAACTGAGGACCGCCTTGACGTGCTGCTGGCGGAAAGCAGAGAAAAGGGCCGAGAATTCTGCCTAAGAGATCAGGACGGGCTTCCTGGAAGAGACGGCCTTTGAGCTGGATGGGGAGGAGGGGCTGACTTCCTGCAGCCGCGGGAGGCACAGGCTCGGAAGCCTACTTCCTGGATTGGTATTGAAGGTTTAATTGTGTATGAGGCTCCGCCCACAGAGCTTGGCACATAGTAGGTACTCAATCCACGTTCGTCTCTCGGGGCCCCGGGCTTAGGGAGTACGCACACCCCGCTCTCATGGACTCGGCACGGAGTATGCGCTGAGTACACATTGCCCTGGAAAGGGTCGGCACACAGTAGGTGTGCTGCACACACTCTTCTCCCTCAAAGATGCACATGGCAGGTGCTTGTCCTCCATCAGACATGGCATAGGTCGCGCGCAGCCTCTGCCAGCATCTTGCCCCCTCTCATCCCCCTCTTGAGAGCAGGGACTGTGCCTTCTCCTTGCTGCCCCGCTGCATTTCCTCCTTGGCTGGACACATAGTAGGTGCTCAGTAACTGTGGACCGAATGGGCCTCACAGTGAATGCAGGCATGCAGGCAAGCTGAGACAGGGCAGCTTCAGGTCCTGGGACTCGACCGGATGTCCTGGCGCTGACTTCTCCACCTGTCTGGGGTCCATAATCTGACTGCCCTGACTGTGATCACCTGCCCATCAGCTCCTCACTGGAGACGGGGGAGGGGCGGGGGGTGCCGCTGCTGCCTGTCTGCCTCCCTCTCTTCCTCCCTCCCACCTTCCCGGGAAGGAGTCAGACCAGACAGCTGCCATGCAGGGCACTGGGGCGGCTCCCAGGCTCCACACCGCTCAGCCCCACGCCAGGCGGCACTGGGCTCCGAGGAGGGTTGGCAGGTGGGAAGTTGACCAATAAGGTTTGTGTGATTGAGCCCCTTGATCCACTTGGGATTCTATCTCTGACTCTTTCTCTCTATCAAAAATAAAGTAAACTTTAAAAAAAACAGAGTTTAAAAAAAGTACATCAGGGGCACCTAGGTGGCTCAGTAGGTTAAGCGTCTGACCTCGGCTCAGGTCATGATCTCACGGTTCGTGGGTTCGAGCCCCGCATCAGGCTCTGTGCTGACAGCTAGCTCAGAGACTGGAGCCTGCTTGGGATTCAGTGTCTCCCTCTTTCTCTGACCCTCCCCTGCTCACACTGTCTCTCTCTGTCTCTCAAAAATAAATAAAAAACATTTAAAAAATTTTTTTTTAATTTTATAAAGTACATCAGGTAGTGGGAACGGGCTGTACACAGCGTGGGGTTGTGAAAGGGCCTAAAGGTGAGGATGGGTCACTGGCCCCTTCGACACCTCTTTCCAGCCCATGTGGACACACCACCTTCTCCATTTCTCAGAGCCTGAGGAGGAGAGAAAAAGTGATGGGTTCCAAATCCAAGGCCCTCACCTGCCACTGACCTCGTGGAGGGGCCTCAGAGATCGGCCAGCACCTGGGATGGTAAAGGGACTTATTTTTCAGCTGGCGGGCGGCACTCCCGGGCGCGGTAGTGCGAAGGGAAAGCCTGGGGTCAGTGGGAAGCGCTGCTGCGGCGTATTGGCAGTGTCCGCCAGAGGGCGCTGTGGGGGCTGGCGGCCCCGATCGGAGCCACCCTTCCCTCATTTACGCAGTGGAAAGGAAGCCCCTAGAGGGAGAGGCCCGGGCCAAGGACCCACAGAGCCAGGGAGAGATGCCAGAGCTCCCCTCCCCATTCAGGGCGCGTTCCTAGTGGTTGTCAAACTTGAGCTTGTCCCAGAATCATCTGAGAGGTCTGCTGAAATAGATTCTAGGCCCTCCTGCCAGAGTTTACATTTCTTATTTTTCTTTCTTTTAAAAAATGTTTAATGTTTATTTATTTTTGAGAGACAGAGACAGAGAAGGAGTATGAATGGGGAAGGGGCAGAGAGAGAGAGGGAGACACAAAATCTCAAGCAGGATCCATGTTCTGAACTGTCAGCACAGAGCCTGACGTGGGGCTCGAACCCATGAACAGTGAGATCATGACCTGAGCCGAAGTTGGATGCTTAACCAACTGGGCTACCCAAGTGCCTCCTTTTAATTTTTTAATGTTTAATTATTTATTTTGAGAGATAGTGTGTGCAAGCTGGGGAGGGGCAGAGAGAGAGGGAGAGAGAGAAAGAATCCTAACCAGGCTCTGGGCTGCCAGCATAGAGCCAGATGTGGGGCTCAACCTCACAAACTGTGAGATCATGACCTGAGCCGAAATCAAGAGTTGGACGCTTAACTGACTGAGCCACCCAGGTGCCCCAGAGTTCGCATCTCTAATAAACTCCCAGGGACTCAACTTTGAGAATCACTGTTATATACCAGCCTGCCAGGTTGAAAGATAAGGCTACGCCATTTCTGAAAAATGGGCACAACCCCCTCCTGAGCTACCAGGATTGCAGTAAAGGGCATATGAGGTCAGGGTTCGGGGTGTCCTCTGTAAAGTGAAAGGTTAAAGGTCCTCAGCCTCAGCTCCACATTAGGATCATCTCCCGAACACTGAAAAGTCCTGCTTGCTCATCGGTCTAACAGGAGAACAGGAGAAACCTAATGGAGTACCAGGGGGAGGGGAAGAGGGAAAGAGAGTTGGGTAGAGACAGGGACGCAAAACTTGAGAGACTATTGAATACTGAAAACAACTGAGGGTTGAAGGGGGAGGAGGGAAAAGAGGTGGTGGTGATGGAGGAGGGCACTTGTGGGGAAGAGCACTGGGTGTTGTATGGAAACCAATTTGACAATAAACTATTTAAAAAAAGAAGAAAAAGAAAAAAAAAAGAAAAGTCCTGCTTGAAAAGAAATGATAATTACATGATGTGATGGATCTGTTGGCTAATGCTATGGTGGTGACTGTTGTGCAGGATGTAAGTGTATCATCAAATCGACACATTGTATATCTTAAACTTAGGCAGCGTTAAATGTCAATTACATCTCAATAGAGTCCTGCTGCCCGACCACAGCCCAGACCAATTAAATCAGAATCTCTGGGGTAGATCCAGGCATCAGGGTTTTCCAAACCTCCCTGGGGGAGTCTAACATGCCCCCAGGCTTGGGAAACCGCAGAGAACCTTACTGACATTGCAGACTCACATTCGGTAGGTGAGAGATGGGACTGGGAGTCTGCATTTTAAACAAATGCCCAGGTGTTGCCGATGCTGCTGGTCCGTGGACCACACTTTGAGAAGCAAGGTCCAGAGGAGAAAGAGAACCTGCTGTTATCATCTCTGGGGCTGGTCCATCCTATGGGCTCATCCTCATATTTGCAAACCTTTTCTCCTCTTTACCAGTGTGACCAGCATGTCATTCTGAACGCACTGTTTCCATCTTCTCTGCAGCCCTGATGGAGGGTGGGGGGGAGGATCTGGGGACAGTTCCAGAGCTCCTCGCCCAAGCGCAGCCCCTGCAGGCCCCAAGCTGCTTTGTGAGGCAGGATCCAAGCACGCCATCCGCCACCGCTCATTTCCTTCATCTCCGTTCTAGTCTTTAACAAACGGTGTCAGATATGATAGATTTTTTTGTTTGCAAACCTAGCCTCAAGGCTGGAAATTGACATCTCCCTTTCTCCTGATGCATCCTTTGCATCCTGCTGCCTTTTTGCCCATGATTGCTCCTTGTCAGTTGCCCATAATGAGCCGATTCGTGCACTGATTGAACACCTACTGTGTGCAGAAGAGATAACAATTTGCTCTGTGCCCTCAGCAAGTGCGTTACCCACCCCAAATGAGCAGCTTGTGGGTCAGGACCTTGTTTAGTCACCTTGATGGCCTGAGAACATAGTACAGTGCCCGGCAAGTAGACTATGCTCGGCTGGTGTGTGCTCAATGAATGCTGCCTAATGAGTGACGTCAGGACGTCTCCGAGCCTTGGTTGGCTTCTTTGCCTACAGAATGGGGGTGAGAAGGCCTCTTTCATAAAACTGCAGCGAGGCTCATCACTATTGGGGCAGACTTCACTTTTCAAGTGGACAAGCTGAGGCCAACATATACAAGCAGCAAGTCACCGGAGAAAGTGAAACTAGAATCCCCAAGGGTATTTATACCCAGGAACCTCCTTGCAGGACGAAAGAGCCACTTACCTTCTGAGGAAGAGCGGCCAGGCCAGAAGTGAAGCTGGATCCAGGAGCTGCGGCCAGGAGGGAGGCCCTGGGGGCTGGAGAGGAACACAGCCAACAGCAGCCTCAGTCCTGGCAGAGAGAAGGGACCCAGGAGCCAGGTCAGCCGTTGGCACCTTTGAAGATTGTCTCAGCAGGTGGGGAAGCCAGAGCCAGGTGTGAGCTCCATTCTCTTTCCAGAAATATCTGCTCAGAAAGGTCAGCCAGCAAGACTGGGCCCCGAGGCCAAGAGGGAGGTTGGCACACTGGGCCGGGTGCCTGGCTCAGAGCAGGCCGGCCTGGGGCAGGCTTCTCCGCTGGCTGAAGGCAGCTCTTCCAAGGGGCGTCCTCACCGTCCGCCTCTCCCTCTGAGCAGTCCTAGGCTTTCCAGACCCTGGTTTGCAGCAGCCTCTCCTAGCAACACCGTGTGTACTGCCAGCTCGGACCAAAGGGTAAGAGGGTGTCATGTAGAAACAATCACGAAGGGCCGTCGCTGAGACGAAGAAGTGGAGGTGATCCATCTCACTGCACAGGGCTCACCCAGGCCGGTCTGCAGTCTGGTGCTTGGAGCTGCAGGGGCTCGGGACCAGGACAAGTGTGCGGGCGCCAGTGGGGGTGCGTGCGGCACTGCGGTCTTCCCCTGCTCCCCATCCATAGCTTTGAGGCCCTCTCCGTGGTCCTCAGTGAGGCTTAGTCTCCAAGGGCTTCAACTCTCTGAGATTCGACAAATTTATCATCCTAGCATCCTTGGCTTTAGGTGCCCCCAAATTCCATGAGTAAGGGATTCGAAGACTAATTAGGACTCCTTCAGTTACAAGTGATAGAAAACCTGTTTTACCTGATTTCAGAGCCGAAAATTCTCAAGGTAGGATCTCAGGCACGGCTTGATTCAGGAGCTTAAGTCAAGTCTCTCCTTGCCTCTCAGTTCATGGTGAGGTTGGCATACTTTCTTCTTGGAATGAAGGGTACTAGTAATGCAAAGTGCATAGCCTCTCAGATTCAGGCTCTGCAAGGACAAATCCTGGCTTCCTCTAACTCCTCATGTCATGCCCAGAAATTTGACAAAAGCCCAAGACTGAATTTTCATTGACCTGGATTTGCCATGGTTCTATCCCTGAGTCAAGGAGAGGATGGGCTGCTCTGATTGGCTTAGGCCTTGGTCACATGTGCATTGCCCCCAACCCCCAGACACTTGGTCTAAAGGGGAAATGGTTCTCCAATGGAAATTGGTGAGCTGCTATCAAAGAATGGTGAACTGATCAAAATAGATAAAAATAAAGCCCCACGTCAAGGTTCTGAAGCCCTGCAGGTGAGTGGTCCTATGAGAACCAGACTCAATGCTTCAAGAGGTCGCTAAAGCTCACCTTTCAGATTTGGGACCAAGGGTAGTGCAGGAAGATGGGGGTGAAGAGAACCCCCCATTCTCCACCTTTCCAAAAGTTAAACAAACTATGTGCCTCTTTCCTCTTTCTTTACATCCAACTCTTAGAGCCTGAGTATTCTCTTTACATTTCTTTTCCATGATTATTTTGCAATCAGCATAGCTAAGTTTCAGAGGGAGAAGGTGAAGCTTCAGTTCAAATTCTGCGGGTAGTGGATGCAGGGAAGGAAGCCGGAGAGGCCTGTGTAGTGTCTTGGGGTGGGGGGGGCAGTAGCGATCAATCTGAATCTGTAAAGAAGGAAGGTGGAGGCATAAACGTGGCGTGGAAGACTGCATTATTGGTCTTAGCGCTCCAGCTTCCCAGACTGGTGTCTTACATTTCACGCCTTAGCCATGGCGACATGGTGAGCTGAGGCTCCTTCAACACCACTTGACTTTGGCCTTGGCCGGGGACTTGCTCTTGTCAATGGGGTGGGAGCAGATACAACGAGAGAAGAGCCTTGGGATGAATTTACACAGCTGTGCTTGTGCTCCGGCATTTCTGTCATGCCCACAAGCCTAATCGGGGGAGCTGCAGCCCCTGATGGGACACGCGGAGCAGACGTGAGCTAGACCACAACCCGAAGCAGAGTTCTCCGGTCAGATTCTAGGCATGTGGGCAAAAAACACGCGTCGATGTTAAATGCGGCTGAGAGTCTGACGTGGTTTGTTATGCTGCTCTTGTGGCAATAGCTGATGAATAAAAGTAGCAAGGAGGATCGGAGCCCTGGGTGACAGAGAGAGAGTGTGTGCATCAGCCCACGTGTACAACTGGGGCCTTGAGGGGGCCACGGGATCAGGAGTTGGGGGCCCAGGTTTTACGGGTCCCCAGGGAGGTGCCATGTGGTCATGGGAAAGTAATGTGCGGCCCCAGCTTCTGGCCTCAGTAGCCAGGTCCTGGAGCAGATGGTCCCTGGACTCAAGGCTCTGCTGCGGCTGGTGATCTGTCCCTCCATCCCCCAGCCCTGGCCTGGGAAGTGGCCCCCCTGCCGAGTCTTCTCGAGGTCCTCCCACCTCATGTGCCCTCACGCAACAGCCTCTATATAGAAAACAAGTCACACAGTGATAAATGCACAAATAGATGTGTGAAATTGTTCCAGGAGCGAAGAAGAGAGAGAGCTGAAGACTCCAGGGGAAGAGTGGGCCATAGGGTTGGGGGTGGCTCCAGCGTGGAAGGGATGAGTTGGGCCTTCAGGATGAGTAATATTTCAGCGGGAAGAGAAAGAGGCTTTGAGGAGGATGGAGTGACATGAGAAAGGCTGAGAGGCACATCTGAGTGACAGCGAGCCCTGCGGGCAGGAGGGGAGTCCAGTTCCTGGGGGTGGGGAGGGGCTGGCGTGACAGGGTTGGAGAGAGACCATTGGGGAGGAAAGGATCGTGAGCACCATATTGGATCAGGGCAGTGGGGAGGGGGGGGCCATGGAGCTCCTGGATCAGCAGACCCTCCAGCACTGAATAGAAGTCCTAGGGGCTTCCTGGGTGCCCGGGAGCCCTCCTGGCTGCCCGGAGCTCACACCAGGCAGGAGGGAGAGCAAGACGGATTCAGGGGCTCTGCAGGCTCCCATGGCCCGGGAGCCCTGCAGAGCGAGCCGGTTTGGGAACAGAAACAACCGGGAAATCTGTCAGAGTTAAAACAGGAGTGTGTTTGAAATAAATGACTGAATGAGAATGACGAGAGGAAGCAAGAGGGCGGGAGTGAGCTCATCTGGGTCACGGCATCGGAGGGGCTGACAGCCTCAGAGTCCCATTCTCCTCTTCTGTCCTGGCTTCACTGTGAAACCTGTAGGCCTGGGACTCATCCAGGCCTGGGCTCAAATCCTGGCTCTGCCATTTACTAGCTCTCTGACCTCGGATCAGTGACTTAACCACCGGTTACCTCTTTTGTAAAACAAGGATGATACCGTCCACTTTCTGAGATTGTCATGGAGATTAAATAATAATGGCTGACATTTCTGCTTCACGCTTATCATGGCTAAGCACTGATCTTGGTGCTTCCCACCCACCCCGAACTCTTCAACACCGCTTTCGGAAGAAGGTGCTAGTAGAAGCTCCTTTTACAGATGGGGAAAGTGAAGCACATAAAGGTTAGGCGACTTCCCCAGAGTCACACAGCTAGTTAGGGCAGAGCCGGGATTGGGATACAGGTTTCTGGCTCTGGGACTTATGCTCGGGACCCACGTGTTCCGTGGAGGTGATATGAGCAAGTCACACATCACACGAAGGACATGTAACAAAAATGCTAGCGGTGATTGTGTTACCCAAATCCTACCAAAAATATATTTGGAAAAACAATTTCTGGTGAATGAGTACCGGGGGGCCATCCTGGGCTAGAGGGACTATGTTTCTTTCATTCCCTTGACCCAAAATGAGATGGGAAAGGGCAATGGCTTGAGGACCGTAGACCAGACACACCACACACTCTCCTTATTGGGTCCTCACAACCACTCCTGGAGGTAAGTCTCCGTTTTACAGGTGAGGACCCCAGGACTCAGGGACTTCAGGCGACTTGGCCACCATTCCCTGGCCAGTGGCATCGTTATAAATGGACTCCGGGGGCGCCTGGGTGGCTCAGTCGGTTAAGCATCTGTGCTCAGTCAGTTAAGCATCTGCTCGTGCTCTATGTCTCTCAAAAATAAATAAATGTTTAAAGCATTTTTAAAAATAAATAAATGGGCTCCAGCCTGTCCGACTCCAGACTCCACGCCCTTAGCCACCTGCACTGTCGGCCTTAGTTAGCCATGGACTGAAATGACCATGACCATGAAACTTCCAGGGGACAAGGGGAGTCCTCTGCACTTGGCCCACTAACTCTTGGTCTTGTGTGTGTGTGTGTGTGTGTGTGTGTGTGTGTGTGTGTGTGTGGTCTGCTTGCATTTTCATGACTTAACAAAAGCATGATGAACAGCTGACTCCGGGCTGCCCATACACACTCCGGGAAGGGAAGGATTAGAAGGTGCAGAGAACACAGCAATCCAGGTTGGGGGGTGATGAAATCAGCTTAGAGCTTTAAAGGAAAATCAAAAGAAAAAGAAAAAAGCTTCTACCAAACAATCCATCCGAGGTTGGAGAGAACGGATCACACCACCTCTGGCGTGTGCGATGCGGTACCACTGTGCCCGGCAGAGCAAAGGGACAGGACACTGTGGGCGTAACCTCCTGACCTCTCTGAGCCATATTTTCCTCATCTGTAAAGAGAGATGATTATTCTCCCAAGGACTATAGTGAAGATGGCATAGGATGGCGCAGGAAAACTGCTTGGTACGGGCTGGTCACACAGTAAGTGCTCAGCAAATGTTGACTGCGGTCGTGATTGGGGAAGGAATGGTGTCAAGGAGGGAAGGCAAGGAGCGTGGGAGTGTTTAGGGGTGTGAGGGGAGATACAGGAAGGAAAACCAGGAGGAGGCGGAGCAGGGGAAGGGCAGAGAGAGCGAGAGGAGGAGGAGGAGCGTGTGGGGATTTGCTACCAGTCAAGCTCCCCAGGCACAACCAGCCCTGCTGGCCTGGCCGGGGCTGCTCCCCAACACGGCCGTTAAGGCTGTTCATGCATTCCTCCTGCGCTCTGCTACCGCATCTACCAGATGTGGTCCTCGATGCCGGTGAGAACAGCCGGCTCCAGACGTGCCCAGCTGCAAAATGAGGACTCAGAGGTGTTGGGAAGGACACAGAAGCCTTGGAGGGGTAGCCAAAGGGACAGCGCTGTCCGCAGGCACCCACACTGCTGCACTCACCTGCCCCGGACCTGAGTCTCCTCATAAATGAGAAGCCAGGAGCTGTCCGATGATGGCAATCACGTAGTATGTCCACAGCCAGCGGCCCTGACCCCTGCAACTTGTCCTGGAAGGGATGGGTACGACCCTGCTCTCCTGGGTCCTGGGGACTGTGCTGCCATTTTGCACAATGGCCCTTTCTAGTTTCTGTGGGAGAATGTTATCACACAAAGCAATTCTCCAATTGGAATGTGAGCTCTGTCTTAGAATGTTTCCCTCTGGAGACTGGGGCTCAGAGAGAGGCAGGGACTTCCCTAAGGAGGAACAGGGAGATTAAGTTTGCTTGAGTTTTAGGCCCAGGATGAGCCCCAAGCGCCACAGTAGGGGGCTCTGGGAGTGCGCACCGAGCACGACCTCATTCATCAGGGAAAGGTAGAGTGGAACAGACAAAAGTGGTATCTCCGACATCAGGCAAATCTCGGTTCAAATCCTCTCCATCACTGACTTCTGTGACCTTAAACAAGCCCCTCACCTCTCCGACCCTCAGTTTCTCCAGCTGAAAAATGGGAATAACAATGTGGTTTTTAAAAAATCTGGGTGATAGAATCAAACTGCCTGGGGTTGAGGGGGTTACCTGCTGTGTGACCCGAGGCAACCTACCCTCTGAGCCTCAGTGAGGAGGATGATAGCTACTCACCTCCGGGGGCGGCTGTGAGTCTTGATGAAATAATGCCTATAGGGAGCCTGGCACTCAAGAAATGGTCGCCATTAATTATTAATGGTGTTGATGTTGTCGGTAGCATCCCTTGCTGCCTAAAAGGTATTTTGACGGCCTGAGCACTGATGCTCTCTTTACCAACCCTTCATTCCCGCTCAGGGGTCCTGGCCACAGAGTCCCCTGGCACAGAACATTCCCCACCCTGCCCACACTGGATGTGCTGGGATAGGAGCTGGCGCGGGAGCAGCCCATCAGAGCCGTGCAGATTTCCGACTGGGAAAATGCCAGAAAAGCTCTTTCTTGTTGTCGCTGCTGAGACCCAGATGGAGCCTGGTGGTCAGGGTTAAAGCTGGCTTGCCTCCTGGCGCCAGTGGGCCAGCCAGGCTGGCTGAGGCAAAGGGAGGCAGGGGCCAACTTGTGCCAGGAAGCAGAGGCCAGAGGGACAAAGGGTCTGGATGGGCGGGGGGGGGGTGGGGGAGGAGATGGAGCTGGAGTTCTGTGCTGAGTCATGAAAGAACTCACACAAAGGCAGGTGCACAAGAAGTCTTAGACACTCCTGAGAAGGAGCTGGGAGACAGGCCCCAGGCATGACCCTGTTCTCTAACACTTGGGCAACCCTGCTAGACAGAGACACACACCATGCATAACCCAGTTATTCTCGAACCTCAGCATTGTTCACACTGAGCAGTGCACCATCTCAGTGGGCCATGTCCCTCATCCCTCTGCCCCTCCCCTCAACTGTGGCCCGGATGTTTGGAGGTAGGCATCTACCGCTGTTCGTGGTCCTGAAATACCCGACCCATCAGGACTGTGCTGGGAACTTCTACTCAGACTCTCTCAAGTGGTTCTGAACCAGGTGATGATCTTTATTCCCTGTCTTGATAAAAGGTAAATGGTTTCTTTAGCAGATGCAGAACCGACAGATCTGTGACTCTAGGCTTAACTATTTATGTAACTGGTTTCTTTTTTTGGCAGGTCTGTTACATTGATCACTGTTGCCATTCACCCCTGAACACTTGGGGCTCCTATATCTCCCATGGCCTCCTACCCATTCTAAACTCATTCCTTCTGCTCACACCCTCCTAAAAAATTAGGTAGAGGGGCTCTCGAGCTCATCTAGCTTTGTGCCCTCATTTGTCAGGCCGGAACAAGAGGCCAGAGTGGGGAGGGCACCAGGACCACAGTGCAAGTTAGAGCAAACCTGGGGCTCAGTGTCCATGTCTCCCAACTCCCCCCATCTCCCTCACTCCCCATTGCCTCCCGCTTCTGCTCCCCTGCCAAGGGAAAGGGGACCCACAGGCAGCACGGAAAGTCCTGCCAGGGCTCTGTCCATATGGCACAAAATAGCTCCTATTTATTTCCAGCTCATTTTGTGCCTCCCACTGGAGGGCTATGCACTTCTGCACAGCATTTCCTTGAATCTCCCTTCATGGAGAGGTGAGACCACCATCTCAAGTTTGCAGGTAAGGAAATGAGCTCAGAGACATGAAGGGATTTCCCTAAAGCCACGAAGCTAGTACGTGACTGGACTGGGGTGTATTTCTGATCTCTCCCTTGCCTCTACTAACAGTAAGACCCTCAGGAAACCCACTTACTTCAACCCTTCAACCTGAAGGCTACACTCTCTCCCGCACAATGGGACAGTCTTTGGCTAACGGCATGCTGTCCAGATCTTCGGCACGGTCTTGCTCTTCCCTGCCAGGGCTTTGGCCTTGCTATGTGTAACGCCCCCATGGGGTCTAACCCTTCAGTGACTTCCACTCTTGAAAACCTCAGGAAAACGTGGTTTTCTCCCCGATGCTGGAGTCAGAGCAAAGGCCCCCTAGAAACACGGATGGGGGTTAGGGTGGCCTGTGGTGTTGGGGAAGGATTATGCAGCAGAGTGAATATTGATGAAGCTGTAATTGGCTTTTTTTTTTTTTATCCAGAGCCTAGGCCCAAGTGCTGGGGCTAATTGTTGCAGACAATTAATAACTTGGATTGTATTCACTCTGGCGCAGGCTGCCTGCCTCCTTGGAGGGAGTTCTGGCTGCTTGCAGAATTCTGGAGGCAGGAGGGGAGGGCTGCCATCTGCCCTGTCCCCCCAAACCCTGTCTCCCCAGGCACCCCCATCCCTACACCTTTTTCTCTTCTCTTGAATCATTGGCCCCTCTATCCTGTGCCCCCCATAAACTCACAGCCACCTCCTAAACAGAGCTCCAGGAAGAAGGAGGCTTGGGAGAAGAAAGATGGTGCCTTGGGATGGTGCTCAGGACTGAACCCAGGGAGGCCCCAGGTCCAACCCAACTCTTCCACTAACTTGCTCTCTGACCTTGAGTCAGAAATTCATTCATCATGAACTTGGGCAAGTTTCCTGGGCTCTTTTGCATCCATTACATCAAGTGAAGTGCAGTCAACCCTGAAAGTCACGGAAAGAAGGGTTGATCATTCTATTTCTCTCTAACTCTATATAACAACCTATAACTACATACATGACTAGGTATCGGACTGTTACCTGTAAATCTGTGCTCCACCTCAGCTGAAAAGACACCAGCTGGCATACTACAGGCACAGGTCATTATAGTCCCATTTGCAGTTGAGGGAACTGAGTCTCGGAGAAATGAAGTGACTTACCCAAGGTCACACCACTAAGAAAAGACTCCTATATCCAGAGGTCTTTCTAACACACCCTAGTTCATTTGCCTCTAATCTCCGGCTTCCTGAAGAAGGTGAGGCGGGAGGTTGGGGCCAAGAGCTCCGAAATCAGTGTTAGCAGATGCAAGAGAGAATTGCTTTTAAATGTAATTATTCAATTCCCTGATGCTGGAACACGGGAGCAACGGTTTTAATCTACTGGACTTTTCAGGATCAACACCTCCAACCCTCCCCATTTACCCTTCCCCTCAGCTGCTCAACCGTCCAGTGAGAGGACATGGTTTGTACATAGTCCGCCTCACCAGGGGCGGGGCAAAGCAGTGAGAATGGTATGGTCACTTCCTGGCGATCTCTGGCTCAACGGGTAAACACCACCACCACCACCACCACCACCATCACCTAGTATTTATTTAGAGTTTGTTTTGTGTCATACACTGTGCTAAATGCCATTTGTGCACTGAGATTTACTCCTCTCATAAACTTTTTATAACCACCACTATGACATGAGTACTTTTACCGTCCCCACTTTATAGATGCAATAACTAAGTTCGGCAAGGTGAAGGGACTTGCCCAAGGTCACACAGCTGGGAAGGGGCGGAACAGAAATGCAGCTTTATCTCGAGCGGTGGAGTCAGAGGCTGTACTCAGAAGCCCTCCTTCAGACATGGTTGGAGAGAAAATGAAAATAGTAATAAAGGATGGGAATGAAGGACAAAGCAGCCCTTTATAGCTCAAACCCCTTATAAAAGAAGCTTTTCAATTAGTCGTGAAGATAGAGTATAAGGGAAGCCGCTTATCAGCACCAAGAGGCATTTAAATCAGACCCAGGAAGAACTTCCCGCAGATAGCCCTGGAGTGGGGGGTCCGGGGGTGGGGGGATATAGAATATCATTCCCTGCAGCCTTCCTGCTGAGCAGGTCATTGAGGTAAAGGAGGCATCGGGGAGGCACCCTGAATTCGGGCAGGGACCTCTGGCTCCAGCATCCCCAGTCGCCCCATAAACGGGCATCCTGAAGGCAGGGTGGGGAGTGGGGGGAAGGAAATCTGAGGATGAGGCCCCACGAGGAGGCTTCTCATGACTTTCCACACCCGTGCCAGCTCCCGCTGCCACTACCAGCCCCACTTTATGGCAGGCATATTTCAAAGGCCCGGTTCCATTTGCATTTTTAAAACTCTGCTGATGGCCTAGGAAAATTGCATCCTTTCAGTGTTCTGGGCACCACAGTCCTCCCCACTTCCTCCCCCACTCCACGGGCCTCCGCCTCTGCATCCTCGGTAACCAGAAATCCCTGGACAAGGGCAGAGCAAGCCCATCCCCCACTGGAGATCATCTGGAGGCCCCCTGGAGGCAGGCCAGGGTGGCCACAGCTGTGGCTAGCTAGGAGACATGAATCTGGGACCCCAAACCACTGAAAATCTTTCCCAAGGGAGAGGGGACTGTGTCCCCAGGATGAGCAGAAGGTGGCTCAGAGCACACAGTGGCTTTCCCTGTGGATCTGTCAGACTGAGAGGAACAGTGCAGGAGCCTTAGAGAACATTGAGAAGCTCCTGGAAGCAGCCATCCAACCAAATGAGAAGAGTAAGCCATTCCCCCAGCAAAAAAAAACAAAAAAACAAAACAAAAAAAAAAAAACACCTTTGCTCTCAGCTGGGCTTGGGAACACATTTTGTGTCTCCCCTGTTGCTCCCTTAAAAATCAATCTTTTCCCCTTCCTTGTCCTTCCTCCCACCCTCTCCCTCGGCTCCACATTTTCTGGCTTCTCTCTGGGATGTGGCAAGAGGGACCAGGAGTGTGCAGGGGGGTGCTGGGTCTGTTCCTTTGTGCTCCTACGTCAGATCTGGCCTCTGATCTTGGGGTAGCAACATACACACTCCCCACTTCTCAGGAGAGGCCTCCTGTCTCTGTCTCTCTCCCCTTACAGCTCAGGGTGGCACTCTTCAAGCCAGGAGCTGCCTCCAACCCAAAGTCTTCAAGGCCAGATGAAGCCACTGGGAGTCTCCTAACAGGCTTGGCCAGTCTGGCAATGGTTCCCTTGAGGATCCTGAGCACATGGGGAGTGAGTGCCGGGGCAGGGACACTGGCTCGGGCCATTTGCTTCTGCATAGATGAGCTCTCAAGGCATCCAGGGTCATAAATACCAATGTGGCCAGTTGGCAGCGAGCCAGTGGGTACAGCTCCAGAGACTGCACACCAGAGAGAGAGCAGAAATGGCAGGTGAGTGACAGTGGGAGCTCCATGCAGAGCTTTCAAGTTAGAGATGCCCTCAACTTGGTTTTCCTCTTTTAAAGAGAAGGGCTGGAGAAATTGGCACGGGTTGAGTGCCTGCGTGTGGGTGCGGGGCTTGGTGTTTCATTTTAGAAATCTCCGGTGTTCTCTCTCCTCTAAGCTGGCAACTTGCTGCAGGCAGAGGTTGTGAGTCGCCCATCTCTGTCTTCCCTGCTCCTCTCAGCACTCGGTCTGAGGATGCATGACAAACTCCTGGCTCACCCCTCGCACCGTTCTGGTTTTCATAAGTAAAACCATTCCGTCCTGCATCTGGAGTCCTATGGCTCTCTGGCTTTTGAGCCAGGTCCTCCGCTCTTCCCTGGTGACACCAGTGCCAATGCTCTCGGACCCCTGACAAGGAGAAATGGGCCAGGCCCTAGCCCCCGTTCCCCAGCCCCTTCTCCCTGTGGCCTTTCGGACAAAGGATGTCAGGCACACCATGTGCTAGAACTGGAGGGATGCCCGGTTCCAGGGGCTGGCGTGGCTCTGGACTCTGGTGCCAGAGAGGTGAACGGAGAAGGAGGGAAGAAGGGAGGGCGCCAGGAGCCCGGGTTTGGCAGCTCCCTCCGGAGGAGACCCGGGTATGCCCTAGAGTGTCCAGGTGGCTGGTGATCTGCCAACGCTGTGCCGACCGACTGGGAGAAGAGAGAAGGTAGGGAGGGAAGAGACCTGGGAACCTACGAAACTTGGGGGCGGGGCGGGAGGCACAGCTTGGGCCGTTTGCAGAGGCGTGGATCGACCCCCAGGGGTCGCTGCGCCGTCTGCAGCCCCGCCCGCTGGCATTGGGAGCCCGCTTGTACCACCGCGCGGCTCCCGCAGGGGGAGCGGCGGCCACGGCGGCGTCAGGCGGCGGGCTCCAGGGACAGCAGTGCGCGGCGGAGCGCAGGCCCTTGCCGGCCACTGACGCAAAGCCAGGCGGCGTGGAGGCCTGAAGCGCCACTGGCTAGGGGGCGGCGCAGCTCTAGAGCCTGCACCGGACACCCCCACATCCCATGGTAGGAGCCGAGACCCAAACAAAGGCGGGCGGCGAATAAAAGGCAGCGGCGGCGCCGAGCGCTCCGGTTTCGCGCTGGGGACCAGGATCAGCGTCTGGCTGCGCGCGGGTCTGCACTCTCCAGAGCGGAGCGGGGAACCTTCTGCAGCCACGGAAGAGCTTCTCCCTGCGACTCCCGCGAGGGGGCAAGTCCTCACGGAAGGGTGGCCGCAGCCCCTGGCCGCTCCGGTGCGCCTTCTTCCCGCGCCCGCGGCTCAGCCAGCTCAGCTTGGCCAGCCGAGGTGAGTGCGACGGCCCCTGGGCGCCATCCGGGTCGGGTCGGGGCTGGGGGATGTGTCGCTCCGAGGAAGGGACAAGTCCTCCGCGCCTCTCCCACACCGGCCTGCGCGGGGCTGTGTGTGAAGTTCGTTCGCCTTCCAGCCAGCCCTGGGTGCAGGCCTTGGCGCCCCCCGGGAAAGCCAGCCGGTAGTGGGTAGAGCCCGGGGCTTGCCCCACTATGGCCGGGCACCAGCTCCGCACCAACTCCTCACGCGGCCGGAGCAGCTTCTTTCTGCGCGGGCTAGTTGGATGTCCACAATCGGCGAGGCTTCCGATCTCCAGGGAGGTTTCCCACCTCCGGCCGCCTGCTCGTCCTCGCGGGTGGATGGCTGATTCCATAAAAGTTGAGGCAGTCTGAAGCCACCCCGGATCCGGCTCTCGGCCGGCTAGAGTGGGAGGGAGGAAAAGGTCAATGACCTCCTCTCCATCCACTCCCTACCTTAGGGCACTTATGCTTTCCTTCACCCAGACATTTCCCGAGTCCTGGAAAGCAATTAACCCGGCAGCAGGTCCAGCCGGGCGCGCGGGAGTTCTGGGACAGACCAGCACGATAGGGTCCCCTTGCCCTGCCGAGGACGCGAGTGAAGGTGGAGGTGAGGTGGGCAGCGGGGCAGTAGCAAGCGCTGAGAGTTGGGGTAAGATTCCTTGTGAAGTCGCACAGAGTCCCCCGAGCCAACCCCGCCGCTGGGAGAACTTTTCCCAACTCCCGGGGGAGGGGGGGGGAGGTGAGTGGGACCCTCAGGTGGACTAGGAAGGCGCCTCCACGACAGACTTGGAGGCTTCCTTTCTTCGGCTCCTGTCTGCTCCACACCCGGCGCCAAGTTTCCGACGTCCCCCTGAGGCTGGGCGCAGCTGCCCTCCAATCCAAATCCCGGGTCAGCACCGCGGACAGCGCCACGAGGCGGCCTTGGAGACCCACAACCCCGGCGCACGCTCAGGGACCCACAGTCCATGCGCACACTCACACAAATCGACAGACCACCCACGAACAATCCCCACACAGATTCATAGTCCACTCACGCAAATATACATCTACTCACAGTCCACACAGAGGGAAGATCCACTTGCACGTGGACACACGCATGTCTTCCCACAAGCACTAGCATCCAGCGGGCATCTTCACTCGGGATCCTCCTGTTTCCCGACATCTTACCAAGCCCCAGACTCCAGAGCTCCCCTCCGGGTGCTCACAGGGAGGGGTTCAGGCTCCCTGTGCACACACAAACTTCCGGGGGAGGGGGGGAGGCAGGAGAGGAGCAGCTACCCCCCCCCCCCCAACCAATGCAGACTTGAGCAGGAAGCCAGGCATCTGCCAAATGGAAAGAAGAGGCTGTGGCCCAGTGGAATCTGGGCAGAAGCCTGGCCTTCACAGATTCTTGGTTTTAGGCTCAGAATCCATTTTGCTTTGCTCACCACCCCCATGCCTGCCCCCCTTCCTTAAATGTACTCCAGACAAATCTCCTACAGCCAGAGTACACACCCCTCTTTCTGCATTATTTTTTGCTTGTACTTTCTCTTTGTTTCCCTGCTCTGTTCTCTCTCATGTGTATCTCCCCCTCCTTTTTTTTTTTTTTTTTTTTTGTCTTTCCCACCAGTTTCTCCTTCCCAGCTGCCTTCACTCTCTCCCCAACTTTCCTTCAGCCTGGGTCTGACCCAGTCACTCTTTGCTCCCATATGGTCACAGCTGACCCTTAGGAGGAACTGACTCTATTCTCCAGGCAGACTCCATGTCTCCACTCCCCTCCCTTTGAAAGTCTGACAGCACCTCTCTCCCTGCCTATGGCCTCAGCAGCTTCCAGCCCCTCCCTGGGAACATTTCTAGGGCTGGATGTCCCAGAACCTCCACAGTCTCTCCCATGGGCTGGGATTCCTCTGTTCTGGAATCACAGCAAGCTCTCACCCCATGGGGATTTTGAAACATCCAGTACCCATGTTCTGGCTTGCCCTTTAATACCTCTTCTGCTCTTGCCCTTAAACTCCAGAAACTTCGTGGGAAGAGGAAGAGTCCCAGTGTGATGTGGTAGGAGAATCACTGGAGTGGAAGTGGGGAGACCTGGGTTCTAGCCTCAGCTTGGCCATAGTCTCCCAGTGTGTTCTCGGGCAAGTTACTTCCCTTCTCTGAGCCTCAGGCTTCCCATTGGTGCAGGGGTGGCTGAACTGACCCTGAAGACTCCTTGTTTGGTCTTAGTAATGTGGAACATTGACTCACTCTTGAGTGTGGGTGGGATTGAAAATCATATTTCTAACCTCAGAGGTTATGGTACCCACCCCCCCTGCCCAAAGCACCCACCACTGGTGAATTTATTCTGTCTCCTAAGCAATGGATGTTAAGATGTTTCCTTTATAGGACCAGAGATGTCAAGTAATTTTCTTGAGGTCACATTGCTGAAGTGCAATCTCCACTTGGGCAGACATTGATTCTGCTGTCAGTATATCTTCTGCATGAACCACTAGTTCTGCTGGTGGATGTTTAGTGGATGAATCAATGAATGAATGGATGGATGGATGAATGGATGTATGAATGAATGAATGAAGAGTAGGTACTTAAATCTGGATCTCCTGACCCTCAGAGCCTTGGAATCATGGTTTAAGCTCTTTTGTCTGACAGTTTAAACATTTAAACCTCTCTCTGGTCTCTTCATTACCCCTTGAGCTCTGGTCGACTCTGAGCTGGTTGTAAATGACCACAGAGGAGGGACTCGCGGAGAGCAGCTTTAGAGGGCTGCCTGGTGGGTAGGGTCTTGGCAATCAGCCCCAAATCCCTAAGACTTGACCAAGTCAGCTGTCCGTGGGCAGCTGGCCAAGATGTGAGACCAGGAGGCAAGACAGTCCCCGCTACCATTTGACTGAGTGGCCACTTCTTACAGCCCCATGAGCTGACTACTGCAAAATCACCTTTACAGATGAGCACAGAGAGATGCCGAAAGATGAGCTGGTTTTCCTAAGGGCGGTCTTCCAGCCCACTGTCAGTCATAAAAATAAGCCCCCAAAATGGCAGTGGTGGTGACAGCAGTTGGCAGTAACATTACTGTTGTTGATAATGACGGTAGCATTACTATGATTGGAAGCCCAATGATTGGTCTCTTCGGGTTTCTTCCTCCTCTTTGAAATTGTATCCTCACCTGAACCTCTTCTACTCCACTTCCCACCCAAATATGGAGAAACCCAGGGCTGGTCCAGTGAGGCCAGGAGTGTCTGATTGTCACTGGGCCCTGGCTGAGAGAAAGCTTGTCATTTTAAATCCTCCTCCCCCACCAGAGCATGTCTCCCGCCAGAGGAGCCGGAGCAGTGTCAAAGTCTGTCAAAACATGCTTCCAAGCTGGGTTCCAAATGCAAAGCCCAGGGAAAATAAATAAAGAGGGCAGTGTCGGCTCAAAATAGAAGCATGCACCAACTCACAAATATGCATGTTTTCTGAAAGTCGCATTTCACGGGCAGACAGCGTGGCTCACACTCGGGCTGCTCCACAAAAGCCAGAGGCAGGGATGCTGCTGGGGTAGCCCAGAGACGGCGTCAGAGCCTCCCCCAGTGAGTGAGCTCCCTGCCTGGCAGCGGAGCGGCTGGACGGCCTCTCCTGCTCCTCCCAGCTGGAAGGCACACGGGTGGGAGGGCTGCAGTTAATGTGTGTCTGTGTGGTCCTCAGAGCTCTTTGGAAATGGGCATCCTTCAAGGCTAATGGCCTCAGTCCTCTGCCTTACAAATGGAGCAGCAGGCTGGGAATAACAATGCTGATAATGCTGCTGCCATTTGTTGATTTCCTACTAAGCATTTACATACACTGTTTCACTTAACCTTGTAAGCGTCTCGTGGAGTATGGGTCATCATTCCCATTTACTATATGAGAAAATCAAGGTTCAGAGAAGTGAAGAGGCTCGTCCAAAGCCATACACTTAAAAGAGGCTACATGGGAGTCAGATTTTAATCGAATAAAGCGAAAGACACTATTTTGCCCAGTACTCTGCATTGTTTCTGGTATTGATTCATTCATTCATTCATTCATTCATTCATTCTTCCATTCATTGAATGAGTAGTTTTTGTCAAGAAACCATTGACAAGACAATTTTCAAAAGAATGTAAATTCCTCTGCTAGCCCCACCAAGAGTGAAGGGTGAAGGGCAGTGCCTTCCCCTGAGTTTAGCCCTGGCCATCTCTCAGGGGGTGTGGGCTTCTGACGCTGGGACTGGGGGCTTTGCTTTGCATCTTGGATTGTCAGCAACTATGGGAGCCCAAATCTGTCTGCCTGTGGATGGGCTCAGGCAGGAGTCCCTGTGAGACTTGGACTAGGAAAAAAACGGTTTACCTCTGTGAGATGTCAGGGGTACAGATGGGGAGGTTACTTCAGAGGGGCTGGGTTGCCCAGCGTCACGGGGCACAGTGGTGGTACGGCCTGAATGCCAGGGAGCCAGGCTGGCCTCCAAGGGCCCTCAGTGAAGGAGCAGAGCCGATGCAGGCAGTAAAGATAATACTTCTCTTCCAAGCGCAGAGGTGGAATGTAGCTGGCTTTCATTGCATTTCACACCAAGTCCTCTCCTCCACACTCTGCACCCCCAGCTCAAACCTGACCCTGCCAGCCTGCCCACATCCCCACCTATGCATCATCATAAATGACAACACTAGCAAATACAGAACATTGATCATATGCCAGGTGCCGTGCTAACGTTTTGCGTATACTCATTGATGTGATCCCCACAACACCAGGAGGTAGGTGTTCTTATTCCACTTCGCAGCTGAAGGGGCTGAGGCTAGAGAGGTTGACTCACCTGCCCAAGGTCACACAGCTAGCCAAGAGGTAGGCGGAGCCCACTGAGCCCCCATTAGCAGGTTTATTCTGGGGGTGAAGGAGAAAGTCTGGAACCAAAGCCGAGGGGAAGGAGGAGCTGATGGGCAGCAGCAGGCTATTTATATTACCCCTCCAGGTCTTGTCACGCTTGCTGGCATTTGTGCCAACAGACGCTGTGTCTCTGCCAAAACCTGGAAGGAAGGAGCCTGGCGCAGGGTCCTGGGACCATCCCCTGGGGGACTTTACTGAAGTGCCGGTTCTCGGGGAAGAACCCAGTAGCCATGCCCTTGATTCTGGCATCCTCCTTCCTTCCTTTGTTCCTCCCTTCTGAGGGAGCCAGATGGGAACCTGGGAAATTCAGAAAAAGCTGTCACCAGGCTGATTAGGGTCTTGCTGTATGCAGTGAGCTTGACCGTTGGAAATGAGGAGGTAGTGGAAACAATGAGGACCGGCTTGGATTCAGGTGCCAGTAGGTGCCATCTAGGTCTCTTATGACATGCTCCTTGGAGCCAGAGAGTGATGTCCTGGGAGACAGTGTCCAGAGGCTCAAACCTCCTCTACCAGGAAAAGCCTTCTCCTTAATCCTGCATCCCACAAGTGTCTGCCTGGAGAGACCCACTGTGTGCCAGGCTCTGGGTGCAGAAGTGAAAAAGCCTGTCTCTGTCCTTGTAGAGCTCACTAGAGTCCCCCATCCCTGCCCGGCATCTCCTCCCTGGAGCAGAGGCGATGGATGAAAGTGAGTGATGGCTCCTCTGGGTCCCCCTCTGGATGTACAAGAGGAACCTAGGTGTCTGTCCCTCGGGGCTCAGAGGACATGATCCAAACAAGCAGTCACTGTAGGGTCAGAAGGAAAGATTCGCCCTGACGGTGCCTGCAGCACACCTGCGTGCTCTTCCAAGCTTGATGTCTGGGTGGAAGCTGGGATGTGGTAGGGAAGGCTCGTCCCCGCCCAGCCATCTGCCCGAGGCATCCGACACACATACCGGCACTTGGACAATGTGTCCTTTGCCAAACCTTGTTACTGGAGGACACACCAGCTGGAAGTGGTGCCAGCTGGAAGCCATTCCTATCATGGAGGAGAATGTGGAGATCTTCCGGTCTCTGGGGAAGGCGGCTTAAATGGGGCTGAGCTGGGCAAAGGGTTTGGCAGATGGGTGGTCCTGGGAAGTTTGGGGAAGGAGTATGTGTCCCTGCCCCCCTGTGCTGGTCTTTGCACCCTCCTGGGGGATTTCTTGTGTTCTTAGCTAGGAGAGTTCTGCAGAACGAGCATACCGATGATGACAATGATTCTTTTTTTAAAAATTTTGTTCTTTTAATGTTTATTTTTGAGAGAGAGAGAGCATGAGTGGAAGAGGGGCAGAAAGAGAGGGAGACACAGGATCTGAAGCAGGCTCCAGCTGAGCAGCACAGAGCCTGACGACGTGGGGCTCAAACTTACAAACTATGAGATCATGACCTGAGCCAAAGTCAGACACTCAGCCGACTGAGCCACCCAGGTGTCTCGGTGACAGTGATTCTAATAAACACCAACATATTTGGAATGTTTACTGCTTGCCAGGCACTGGGCTTAGGGCTTAATGGGTATTATAATTTCATCCTCATAACTGACCTACGAAGACATTACTATGTTTTTAAGGATTTTCTTTTTTTTTTAAGCTTATTTATTTATTTTGAGAGAGAGAACATGCACCAGGAAGGGGCACAGAGAGAGGGAGAGAGAATCCCAAGCGGGCTCTGTGCTGTCAGCATGGGGCTCAAACCCACGAACTGTGAGATCATGACCTGAGACGAAATCAAGAGTGAGGCGCTGAGCTGACTGAGCCACCCAGGAGCCCCAAAGCATTACTATTATTATGTCATTTTAAGAATGAGAAATGTGAAGTACAAAGCGACAAAACAACTTGACTTAGATCTCTGAAGATTGCAACCCAAATACTTTCTGGATCCTTCAGTGATCGGAGTAACTTGCACGTGTGGACTGGGGCCCTGTCCTTGTTGACAGGGGGACATGGGTTGACCACATGCTTCTTCACTGCCACACAGCCAAGCAGGCCAGGTTTCAGATGTCCATATGTGTGTGACATCTGGCAGACTGGCAGGACTTGTCTGCCTTTCTTCCAGATGTTCCCCCTTTTCATGCCATGTGGACACAGCTGGGACTTCAGTCCCTCTGGACATGACGGCATGTGTGAGATCCCTGGTTGAAGAGTGTTTGCTGGTTTTAAAGCATCATCTTGTGGCTTCACAAAGGCAGGATGTTGGTTTGGGTTCCTGTCTGCCATCCAGCCCTGAGACACATTAGGCTAAGCTAGGGAGAAGTCAGGCTTTGGAAGAGGGTCATTGGCCAGAGGAGAGCCCTCCTTCCCCACTTCAATCAGAGAAGCTGGGAAGAAGCTGACTGGTGAACTTGAACCAGAGAAGCTGGGAAGAAGCTGACTGGTGAACTTGAACCGAGAAGCTGGGAAGAAGCTGACTGGTGAACTTGAACCAGAGAAGCTGGGAAGAAGCTGACTGGTGAACTTGAACCGAGAAGCTGGGAAGAAGCTGACTGGTGAACTTGAACCAGAGAAGCTGGGAAGAAGCTGACTGGTGAACTTGAACCAGAGAAGCTGGGAAGAAGCTGACTGGTGAACTTGAACCAGAGAAGCTGGGAAGAAGCTGACTGGTGAACTTGAACCAGAGAAGCTGGGAAGAAGCTGACTGGTGAAGAACATTGCAGGCTAGTAGCATCTGCACGTTCCTGGCAAGGGATCCTGACATTCTGACCCTGTTTTCCAGAGACTTTGAGCAGATGATTCCAGAGTAACAGAGCCAGGAATTTGTGACGAGCAGGGACAGGTCAGCCAAGAGGCACTTTTGGGCATTAATGAGCATGAGAATAGACCCAGGGTGGGAAGGTTCATAGAGCCTTCTGGAGGAAGGGAGTTCAAGATAAAGGTAACTTAACAGAAAGTCTTTATTTTATTTTACTTATTTTTGTTTAGTTTAGTTTTCATTTATTGTTCTAGCCATTTTTTAAAGGTTTTTTTTTTTTTTAAGAGAAAGAGAAATAGCAAGGGAGGGGCAGAGAGAGAGAGAGAGGGAGAGAAAGAATCCCAAGCAGGATCCACACTGTCAGTGCAGAGCTTGATGTGGGGCTTGAACTCATAAACTGTGAGATCATAACCTGAGCCGAAATCAAGAGTTGGCAGCTTAACCAACCAAGCCACCAGGTGCCTTAGAAAGTCTTTATTTTATTGCAAGCACCAACAGATGAATGAATTAAGACAATGAATGAATGAAAAAGTGAATGAATGAATGGGTAAATGTAGAATTGGTAAGTGGGGCTGGAGGACTTTGACAACCAGGATCTTGATTTGGCAGAGCCTGACCCCAAGTACTGACAAAAGGGAGAGAACTGTTCTTGTCTCCTGAAACACCCTTCAGCACAGGATCAGGGAGAGGTAGTCTGAGTCCTTGCACCCTGTCCCCTCACTGCAGACCCTACCCCCACCCCATTCTGCAGGACCTTCTGGTCACAGATTGGAACCCAGAGGCTGCAAAGCTGATGGGGTTGCAGTCCCAGAACTCTGAGAAACTCACAGCATTCTTTACCTCCCCAGCTGTTCCCCTAGCTCTAAGCCACCCCATTTTCTCTCTTGTCACACTTCCGGGTCCTGGCCCTTTGGGGTCTCCAAATGACAGAACTGGGACGTATCTAAAAGCTCATTGAGTCAGCCCTCCATTTGACAAAGAGCAAACTGAGACCCAGGAAGGAAGACTAGCCCGAGATCACAAGCAAATCCATTACTGTGGAAGGATTTGGGGGTAGTTCCCACTGACTTAGGATGACACTGCACCACGGAGCAAGGTGGGGGTGGGGCATCAAGGGACTGGGATTCTTGAGTCCAGGTAACTTCACTGGGGTTTCTTGTGGCCACTGGACCTGGGAGCAACAGTTCGTTCCTGGGGTCCTGAATCTCCTAAACCTTTTATGGAAAAGGCAGTGGAGTTGAATAGGGAAGATACTTGGAGAGCTGCTCTTTATTCTGGGTCCTCGGCTCTGACTGCTCCACTTGGACCCTTAATTCCTCTCTCTGTAGACAGCTGCACCTTCATGGGGTGTGGGGTGAGGCTGAGAGCCACTGTCAGACTCCCCACCCTGTCGGGAGCCTCTGTGCCACTCCCCACTAAAGGCACCTGAGCTGTCAATCATCAGTGTAGCCAGGAAGCCCTTCCCCGGAGCCACTGCCCTGTGTGGACACTGAAGGTATGTTTCCACCTACACACTGAAGTCCATGAACTCACTTGTTAGTCCCTGATGCTTCTCTCCTCCCTTCCCTGGGGCCTGAGCTGTGCCTAGACTGTGGCCAGGATGGCCCTGTGGGGGGCGGGGGGTGCAGACACTGAGAGAGACAGAGGGAGAGCAAGAAGGCGCTCACTTGAGTGCACACCAGCCGGGACCAGGAAGGCTGACTCCAGAACTTAGAAAGTTTTCAAACATGTGAGACTCAAATAAAATCCAATATAGTGGGAAGAGTCATGAGCTTACCAGAAATCCGGTTCAAAGAAATCCCTTTATTTCTTTTAGCCTCAGTTCTTGTTTGCAAATTGGAAATAATTCCTAAGACTTGAAAACCCATATGAAAATGATCTACAAGATATATGATGATGTGTAGATGCAAGATCATCTGGTCCCCCAGGATGCGAGGGGCAGGGGCAGGGACAAGGCTGGCTCTGTCTCCGGGATGTAAGGGTCTGAGGAGCTTTCAGCCGGTGGTAGCCTCCTTGGCCCTCCTTGGCCCTGGCAGCAGGGACTGGGGGGCTTAACGTGCTCAGAGGGGACATTTACCCTGAGGGCTCTTCCTTTTCTCCAGGCAGTCAGGCTGGAGTATGGCCTTCCTGGAGCTCCAATCCCAAACCAGTCATGGTGGTCTCTCTGTGGTTTGAGCACTTTGTATTATGTGCTTTTTATCTTTTATGCTCCATTTTACCCCCAGACTCATCTTTTGTGATGTGGGGCTGAGAAAGGTCTTGCAATGTCCTTGGACCCACAGATGTGGTCTGAGTGTTCTGGGAGGTGGGGAGGGATCCAGTCTCCAAAGCCTCCCCCAGAGCTAATTAGTGACAGGTGGCCACCTGCTGTGTCCCAGCAAAGCTGATGGCACCCAGCTGCTTGGCTGGTGTGACATCAGGACCCTCCTTGCATTTCCCCCTCCCCTAGTCATACAACAGCTTCTGAATGGGGGGCAGGGGAGCCCTCTGTCCTTCCTTTGTCTCTGCCTCTTGGGCAGAGGCCGAGCATACAAAGGGGGAGGGTCTCCCCAGATGGTATTAAGTGGCTTGTTCTGAGTCACACAGCAGGCCAGTGCCGAGGACCAGAGGGCCGCCTTTACTGCCCTAGATATGCATCCCCTGCTTCTGCCTGGTCCTTGTCCCTGACCCCTGGGCTGCAGGGCGTGCTGGCTGGAACCAGAGATGACAGGGGAATTGTTTTACATATTTGTTAATCAGGTCTCAGAGACAAAGAAGGACCCCAAGCTCATCATCCACGAAGGAATCCAATTTGGCTTTTATGGCCATGGTTATTGGTCGTATTTTGTGGGGATCTTTTCATTTTTTATTAACCTAGCGGTCTGGGGCTGGGGAGTTGATTGGCTTACTGGGTCCCGTGGGCCCTTCGGGCTCACACTGAAGTCCGGACAGCAGCCGGGACTTGGAAACAGGGAGTGGGGAAGAGATGGTGGGGAGGTAGACAGGTTGGCCAAAGCATGTAGTGAGGGTTTTCAGGAACCTTCTGACCCTCAAGCAAGGGGCGCCTGGGGGCCTGGCTGTATTTTATGGCCTCTGTAAGTGTTGTTGGTTTTATTAAGCTTTCATTGCCTTTTCTTCAGAGATGCCAAGTTTGCCTGGAGGGCTCCAGGAGCCGGGACTGATGGATCTGGGCTGTGAGTTGGGAGTTCCTAGGTGGCAAGGTGTGTGGGGGAGGGGGCTAGAGGGGAGCAGCTGGGGGGGGGGACTCCTCCCAGAAGTAGGGCACAGAGGCTAAAATGATGGGCTCTGACATTGGGCCTGCAGAGGCCCGGACCCCTGCCCCAGCCCCGTACACTGCCTCGTAGAGCTGAGGCTGCATCAGAGAGGGTATAAATAAGTAAAGTGCCCAGTGCTGGGCACACAGCAGTGCTTGGTGGATGTGAAGCTTCCTGCCCAGGCCCCTCCCACAGCTTCTGCCACACAGTAAGCCCTTGGCCTTCTGTTTTCTTTCATTGCTGGTTGGCAGATCTGGGCGGCCTGTTTATGTCTCTTTCTCTGGACATAAAGTCCTGTTCCTGGCCCAGATGCCATCATTTCTTCCCTCCTCGCGTCTGGAGGAAGAGGCACCTGGAGGAGGGAGCCCTGAGTCCACCTTCAGGGTGTGGTAAGCCTACACAGAGGCAAGTGTGAGTGCAGGAAAGGGAATGCCAAAGGCTAGACCACCTGCTGGGGAAGAAGCCACCAGGAGCAGGGACGGTGACCAGAACAGCGGAGTCTTTCCAGGAATGATCCTGAACCACCTGCAACAGAATCACCTGTGGAGGGGCTGTGACTACAGATTCCTGGGCCCCCACCCCCAAAACCTGAATGATTGGATCTGGCATCTGGCCCAGAAGTTTGCATTTGAACAAGTGCACCTGGTGAATGACCCGTATTAAAGTCTGAAGGTCAAGGTGGTAGAGAATGAAGGAGTCGCCTTTGGCCAACGTACTGCCCCACACATGAGCAGGGGCCGGATTGGGGGTTCTCCCCATCTCTGAGGCTCATCATGATCACACCAGCAGCTGTGACTCAGCAAGCAGGTGTCACCATTGCCATTTCAAAGATGAGGAAACCAAAACCCAAGGCGCCCAGCACGCGGGAGATCCAGGGTTGGACTCCAGTTTTAGCTGACTGCAAAATCCTTGCTTAGCTCCCCACTGACCCCCCCAAATCAGGCCCTGATGCTGTTGGTAGACCCAGATCCTTCTTAGTATTGGGGGGAGGCCAGTTGTGTTCCCCTGAGCCCCCTGGAGAGAACACAGAACGGGGAAGGTGGCAATGCTCCGGTGACATTAATGCTGGATTCCTCTGGTGCTGGCTGGACATTCCCCGGGTGACACATGGACCAGAGCAAAGCTTGTTTGCCTGATACATATTGAGCTATTGGGCTTACGAGTCAGTGCCCAGTTCCCTCACCAGCTGTCAACCCCAGGAGGCCAGCTGTCCTTCATGTGCTCCGTCCCCGCAGCCCGCCCTGCTCTGGGGAATTCGGGGCCTGCTGACTCTCCCTCCCCCATCCCTCCTGCCTCCTGATAAATAAGCCCAGATTTGCTTTGTGGGAAGTGGTCCTGTGTGTCCTTCCGAACTTCCTGCCCTCAGCTGGCAAATTTAGCTAATGAGGATGGGGGGGGGGGGCAGGCAGGGGGTTTGAAAGGGTGTAGAGACAGGTGCTTCAGCTACAGCTGCAAAGTCAGGTTTCCTCGGGGCGGGGGGGAGGGGAGGGATGGGGGTGGTGGATGGGGGAACTTCTTGCTGAAGGCAGGGTTCAGACACGCCTAGAGAACCTCCTAACCACGCCCCTCCTCTATGGATTTGGAGGGCATTCCCTGGATCTTTTGCCATTTTCATTTGAGATTCTGGGTAGGACTTGGGACTTCTTGAGGGAAGAACCCTAGCATCTAGCTGCTGGGATGGGGCTCCTGCCTCACCTCCACTTTCCCTCTGAGAAAACTGTATTAGAAAGAAATGGAACTGATAGAATGTAGATGGATAGATGGATAGATAGATAGATTTATAGGTAAATAATAGATGAACTGGCTCACTTCAGTTTGGAGACTTACAAGTCCCCAGGTCCACAGTCAACAAGCTGGAGACCCAGGAGGGCTGATGGTAGTTCCAATCTGAGCCCAAAATTCTGAGAACCAGGAACACAGATGATGTAAGCTCCTGTCCAAGATCCAGCAGCCTTAGGACCCAGGAAGAGCCGATGTTTGAGATGGAGTCTGAAGGCTGGAAAAGACCAATGGCCCAGCTCCTGCAGTCAGCAGAAGCCCATCTGACTCAGGCTTTTTATTCTAGTCAGGTCTTCAATTGATGGGGTGAGGCCCACATGAGGGAGGGACTCTGCTTTACTCGGGCTCCATATCCAGGCCCCTGCTGACTCTGGACATTGGTCCAACGTCTGGGCATCCCATGGCCCAGCCACACAAAGGTAACCACCACACCCACATTCCCATTGGAGGGAAGGCTGGGCCTCTGAGACTGATGGGGACTTCCTTTAAGTCACACCCTGAGCCACCAGGTGCTGAAAGCAGAACTGCTGAGGCCCGAGTCATTTCAGGTCCCGCAGGGCTGGCACAGGCTTGTTAAAGGACAGCGGGTTTCTTCAGTGGGTGTTGTCATCTCAGATCCCAAGGCCCTCACGGGCTACCTGGAATGGGGAAATGATCATGGGCTTCAGAATCCCTTCAAACTCTAGTGTCACCTGTTAGTAGCTGGATGACCATAAGGGAGTCACTTAACCTCTCTGTTTATTCTTCTGCAAAAGGAGGACACTCTGCCACCTCCCCCGAAGGGCTGGTGTACGAGGGAGGGTGGACAGAGGACCTGGACATCGGCAGACACACAGCTGATTATTAGATTGTAATTGTCTAAATGGGTGGCAGATTTTCACATTGAGGTAGTTGGGCTTCTGGCTTCACCTCATCTGTGTGAATGTTCACCCCAAAGTTACCACCAGGTCTCTAATGCTTCTGCATCACCCTGACCGAGACAGTGCCCAGGTCTCAGGGAAGGGCTGGGGATTCAGGATGGAAGGCACATGGCCGGAGCCTCTGGAGGGACGGGGCATTAGGATAGTGCTGCCCAGGAGGGGTCTCCCTTCTCCTGTCCACCTTCTCCACCTCACATGAGCTGAATTCACCAAAGAGCCAGGAAGCAGAGACGGACACAATGTCCCCACTTCTGAGTCGGGGGAAATGGGACCGTTCAACTCAAACGATCTCATTTTGAATTTGCACCCACATCTCTCAGCCAAAGGGTAGAAGAATCAAAAACCCCAAGACGTTTCTGACCAGCGCGGTACCAGGGAGGCAAAACACCCCGAGACAGGAAGAAAAAGCTGATTAGCTCCTAATTGCCATTAAATTATATATACGTATACATATTTTAAGTTGAATCTGCATGTCTAATGTGATTTTTATTACATTTTATTTTTTTTTAATTTTTTAATGTTTTTATTTATTATTGAGATAGAGAGACACAGAGCTTGAGTGGGGGAGGGGCAGAGAGAGAGGGGGACACAGAATCTGAAGCAGGCTCCAGGCTCTGAGCTGTCAGCACAGAGCCTGACGTGGGACTTGAACCCACGAACCGTGAGATCATGACCTGAGCTGAAGTCGGCCACTTAACCAACTGAGCCACCCAGATGCCCCATTTTAATAGTCTGGCCGGGATAAGGGAAGGAGGAGGGTTGCTGGCACCCATCACGAAGGAGGGACGTTGTAGCCAGGGCTGCACGCAGGCTCTGGCGTGGGGCCACATCCCGGGGAGCCACTCTGCAGGAGAGCAAGGAGGGGGCCGAGGGGGTCTTTGAGGCAACATCGCCTCCTACCAAAGCCCCATTCTGTGGGGGGCAGGGGGCGGAGGGGAGTCCATCTGGCTGGGGACCTGAAGAACGTCTCTTTCCCTAGACCTTGAGAGTCGCTTCCCTATTTGGCTCCTCGGGAGCACATGCCAGTCTTCCCCTAGGCCTGGTTGTTCCCGGGGACTGCCAAAAACTCCCCCCAGAATCTGCCCAGGGAGCAGACTGAGCACTCCTTCAAGCCAAGAGTCCTGGCTCCGCCCCCGAAATAAGATCTTGGATAAAGTCCCTTCTCTTTGCCTGGTCTCAGTTTCCCTCAGACAAAGGGGTTGGGCTGCTTATGCTCAGACGCCCCTTCTGGGACATGATCTGCTCCCTGTTCATTTAAAAAAACTTTTTAAGATTTATTTATTTTTGAGAGAGAGAGAGAGAGAGAGACAATGAGCACAAATAGGGGAAGGACAGGGAGACAGGGAGACAGAATCCAAAGCAGGCTCTAGGCTCTGAGATGTCAGTAGAGTCTGATGCGGGGCTCAAACTCACAAACCGTGAGATCATGACCTGAGCCGAAGTTGGACACGACTGAGCCACCCGGGTGCCCCCTCCCTGTTCATTTTAAAGACCCCTCTTGGTGGCTCAGTCGGTTAAGCCTCCGATTCTTGGTTATGGCTCAGGTCATGATCTCACAGTTTGTGGGCTTGAGCCCTACTTGGGGCTCCTCGCTGACAGTGTGGAGCCTGCTTGGGATTCTGTCTCTCCTTCTCTCTCTGCCCCTCCCCTGCGTGTTCTCTCTCTCCCAGAATAAATAAACCTAAAAAAAAGAAGAAGACCCCTCTCTTCATCTCAGGGGAGCAGATGTCCCCGTTTGCTCACTCACGGGCCGTTTGCCAGCCGCCTCTGTCCCAGGCCTCTGCTTTCTAACCAGTGTCTCTCCTGCTGCAACTCAGGCACCTCCGCATTTGCTCTCCTTTGGGGACAGAACCCTCCTCCCAGGCGCTGTTACAGTAACTCCTCAAAGGGTTGAAGGTTGACCACAAAATCCCTTGCACACACATGCACACACATTCTATTTTTAAATAACATTTTTTTCTCAATCTAAAAGTAAGGCTGCACCTGATCGTTGCAGAAAAATTGGAAATAGACAAGTATAAAGGAGAAAATAAAAATCACCCATAATCCTCCCAGAGACAACCACTGTAAATGGGGTGTTTTTTAATGCATATACATGTGGAATTTTTTTTTCTGTTATAATATTGAGATTATGCTTCAAATGTGCCTTTGGACTGCCCCATGCCTGGCCTTTGACACTGGGCCAGGTTCTCCCTTCCAAGGCCCCCAGGGCCTACCGTTCCCTTTCAGGCAGCTGCCCCTCTTGCTTCTCCCAAGAGAAGAGAGACCTTTTTTTAATGGATATGTCCACCTTGGCTCATGGGCCTCTGGGAGGCCCAGGGTTCAATTCTGACCACCTCTGAGTGTGTGTGTGTGTGTAAGAGACAGACAAAGACAGAGACCGAGAGAGACAGGGGAGGGAGACAGGGTGTTGGTCACTGAGCAGGCCCGCCATGATGAAGATCATAAAGGCATAATGGAAGCTGGCCATGACGGGTCCCGTGGAGCAGCTGGAGCGCCTCGCTAGGCTAATCAATCCCCATCATTTGAGAAAGGAAAATAAATGTGCAATTTGCTGCCCACCCTGTGGAGCGGCCCGAGGAGGTGGTTGCCCACTGAGACACTGCTGTCAGGCGCCTGACCTGCCAGCGGGGGCCCCCCTGGGTTTGAGGAGGGTCTCAGACCCCACCCACCCTCGCTGGCCTGCGGACCAGGGCTTGTCTGCGATTCAGTGGGGGGGAGGGGTCACTGCTAGAGGGACCTGAGTCTTTACCATCCCAGTGCCAGATGGGGGAGACAGGGCCCCAAGAGGGGACAGACATGGCCAGGGCCACACAGAAAGTTGGTGGCTGAGCCAGGCCTGCAGCCAAAGCCGTCGGCCACCAATCTGGTGTCATTTCCCACATGGCACCTTTTCTTTTCAGAGGCAGACAGAGAAGACAAGCGTGGGGGTGGGAGGCGTGAGAGACAAAGAACTCATCGAGTCCACTTCTCGCGTGTCCGTTGCACCCTCTTCAAGACCCTCCCCGTCCCCAGGCAGAAGAAACCATACTCTCGGCTGTGTGTTTATACCGTTTGGTGATTATACTCTGTCCAGGGGGAAGACCTAATGTCTAACTCAGATTCTCCAGAGATTTCTTTACCTTTCCTCATTCAGCAAATATCTGAAAGCCAGAAACCCAGCAGGGAACATGACAGCCAAGTCCCTGCTCTCTTAGAGTTCATGTCCACCCAGCTGGGGGGCTCTCCCTGGGAGGCAGAATGGCTGTGCCCGATTTTCTGGTCGCTTAAATCCAGAAAATGTCTGCAGGGCACGGAGTCACACACAGGGGACAGGGATCCATTATAATTGTTCAGTTACTGTTCCTATGTAACCAGTCATCCCCAAACTTAGTGATGTATGATAACCAGTGTATTACGCTCATAGACTCTGTGGGTCAGGACAGGGCACAAGAGAGGGCGGCTTAGCTCTGCTCCGTGGTGCTTGGGTCTCAGCCGGGAAGACGTGAAACCTTGGGTAACTACTTGACCATATCCGATGGTTGATGCTGGCTGTCAGCCGGAGCTCCTGCATCTGCTCTCCCCTGCCTGTGCTACTTTGGGCCTCCTCCCCACATGGCAGCTGGGCTCCAAGGACAAAGTGTCCCAAGAGAGCCAGGGGAAAGATTGCCTCTCCCTTCGCCGTCACAAGCCCCACGCTCCCGGATTCCAGGGGAAGGAATGCAGACATTACATCTTGATGGGAGAAGTCTCAGTCATACCATGATTAAAGCACATAAGGTGAGAGGTATTGCTGGGATCACCTTCGGCAAATGCAATGAGCCTGTGAGTCTTGCAGGAGTTCCCAGCCTTGGCGGAGGAGCAGAGCATAAAAGAACAGGAGCAGCATCCCAAGCACGTATGCATACCAGGCACTGTGGTCAGCCTGCTGTGTACATCCTCTGGCCACGTCTATGATGAGTACTGTGAGCCCCATTTTCCACATGGGAAAACTAAGGCTCAGAAAGGATACACTGCCTGCCCTAAATTGTATAGCTGGGATCAGCATCCAGATCTCTCTGCCTCCAAAGCCTTAGCTCTTAACATTCTACTATATTGCCTCTCCCTCCTTGCCCCTAAGTAATTTTTACCCCCTAAGTGTGATGAGAAGCTTAGACAGGTAGCTGGGGCTTCAGATCTAGGAAGGCTTCTTGTCAGAGGTCACACTTGAGCAAGACCTTGAAAGATGCGTTAGACTCCCGAAGAAGGGAGTGGCATTCCTGGTGGGGCAGCGGGATCCCCCAAATCACTCAGGAAGTGCTGCTCTGACCCAGGATCCTGGCCTTGGGCCCCCACTCACATACCAACATCCTGTAAACTCTACATCCTGAGAGGCAGGCTGAGGCTGGGGACAGGGTGGATGGACCCCAGAAAAAGAGTCCCTGCTTCTCCACCATATTGCCATCATCCTCCTTCCAAGGCTGGGAGTGGGGATGGGGTTCCCCCCTGCTCCCACCTCTGCAGGCAAACTTAGTTCTATCCTTTGGACATGCGGGGGGTCTGAGCTGCTTCTGGTTCCCGCTCAGGAGTCCCTGCTAATGCAAATTGGTCCTCGGAGCAGATAGCATCCCCTCGGCCGGAATGCTTTAGGGCATCGCAAATGGGAAGTTTAATGATCTCATCATAGGACTCTTGCATATTACAGGAACGGTTCCCATCCCCTCCAGGCCTCTCTCCCTTTCAAGTTTTCTGCTCTGCCCTCCTCCCTTCCCCTCTCCTCTCTGTTTCCCTATTTGCATCTTTGTCTGCCCACCCCTACTAAGTTCCACTCTGTCTCTGTCTCCTCTTCCCAGCTGTCTCTGTCTCTCATCTCTCCCGTTTCCTGCCTCTCAGTCTCTGTTTCCCTCCTTCCTCTCACCCTCTCTTCTTCACTCTCACTGGGCTGACGGCAGCCCCCTCTCTTCCTGGACAGACCATCTAATTGAAATGGAACACTCTAGAGAATGTTAATAGGAAAGGCAGCATTAATTAGCCAGCTCTGGCATAATTAGCTTCCTCTTCTCACTGCCTGGCGTCTAACTGGATAATGAGTCTCTCCCCGTCCAAACAGAGGACAGGAGGGACAAGGGGGACAGGCCATGCCTGGGGATGCTGGAAGGCCTCCTGCCTTCGGGCCACCCTGCAGGAGTCCTCAGGCTGCCCAGCCTGCCCTCTCCTGCCAGGCCCTCCTGCTGCTTGTGCCCAAGTCTTAGGGAGACAGATGCCTGGCCCCTGCTCGTGCCCAAAGGTTTGATGTCGCTGGAGCTGCATGTTAAGTGGTCTGAGCCTGACCAACAGTGGCTGCAGCTGCAGTGTCCCAAAGAGGGGGTGGGGAGCTATTGAGAGTTCTTGAGGAGAGCTGGGACAGGCATCTAGCTCTGGCACAGCCCCGTCCATGGGTGATGGCTGAGCACGTTATAGCCCCCAGAGGGGAGCAAAGAAATCTGCTTATGTGACAGATACTGACTAATATACTACACAGACTGCAGTCCGCCTCACAGTCATGAGAGGCAGGACCGGCCACCTTTGTTCTGTAGATGAAGACTCCGAGGTTCAGAGAGGCTGACTGCCTTGACAATGTTCGCCTTACCAGGACCCAAACTCTGATTCCAAAGATCATGTTCGTTCCCTCCTACTCTGATATGACGGAAGGTACTTTAGAGTTGCTAATTATAAGTAAAAGTGTTTGCGCTGGAGTAGTACCTCGTGTTGGCCCTGAGTTCTAAAATCAAAGCACGAAGCAAAAGTTGAGCAATCGTGTGTCGTCGGAGCTTCTCTCCAGTATCTCTTACATGGGGAGGAATGTCTCTTCTGTTTGCAAATGGGCTGTGATTCTCCCTTTTCGGTGGCCTTCAAAGCCAAGATCTAGTTGGGGAAGGTGATGGACCAATATCATATTTTTCTTTGTTTTGTGTACAAATGATTAAGTTCAGGGGAGTTAAATTCCCACTCGATGCAATTCCATCGTAGTGTTTTGTGGACGGGGCTAAAACCCAGGGCTGGGCAACTGTAGCCACAGGGCACCATCTTCTCCCCCTCTCCAGCCTGCTGACCCTCTCCGTCTCCTCTAGGCTATGGACTCGGAGGATGACCCTTTGCTGCAAGATGTGTGGCTAGAGGAGGAGCAGGAAGAGGAGGAAGCGACCGGTGAGGCCTTCAGGAGGGCTCAGAAGCCAAGGCCCCGAGCTGGAGAAGGAGGACAGTGTTGCTGGAGGCATTGGACCTTGCCTTCCCGGCCCCCAGCCTCGGGCTTCTGGAGCACCCTGGGCTGGGCTTTCACAAATCCGTGCTGTGCAGGGCTGGTGCTCTTCCTGGGCTGTAGCATCCCCATGGCCCTGTCAGCCTTCATGTTCCTCTACTACCCGCCGCTGGACATTGACATCTCCTACAACGCCTTTGAGATCCGCAACCACGAGGCCTCCCAGCGTTTTGACGCCCTGGCGCTGGCGCTCAAGTCCCAGTTTGGGTCCTGGGGGCGAAACCGGCGCGACTTGGCTGACTTCACCTCTGAGACGCTTCAGCGACTTATCTCGGAGCAGCTGCAGCAGCTGCATCTGGCCAACCGCTCTCGACCGGTCACCAGGCCCCCACGGGCGGTCTTTGCAGCCCCGAGGCGTGGTCCAGGCACATCCCCCGACACTTCCACAGACCGGAAACCAGCAGCCAATCGGAGTGGGCGTCTTCGGCGCGAGGCCCCACCCCTGGTGGATCTGACAGCCAACCAGAGCAAAGGCCCGGGGATCCAGGGGATGCAGAAGAATGGACGGTGCCAACCCAGCACCCCGCCCCCTGCTGTGGCTGCGGCCAATCAGAGCCGAGCCCGCCGAGGTGCCTCGCGCTGGGACTACTCACGTTCTTACGTGAGCACCAACACCCAAACGCATGCGCACTGGCGCATCGAGCTCATTTTCCTGGCACGCGGCGATGCAGAGCGCAACATTTTCACCAGTGAGAGGCTGGTCACAATCCACGAGATTGAGCGCAAGATCATGGACCACCCGGGCTTCCGGGAGTTCTGCTGGAAGCCCCACGAGGTGCTCAAAGACCTTCCGCTAGGGTCCTACTCCTACTGCTCCCCACCCAGCTCACTCATGACCTACTTCTTCCCCACTGAGAGAGGCGGCAAGATTTACTATGATGGCATGGGCCAGGACCTGGCTGACATCCGGGGTAAGCAGACCTGTGTGTGGCTGGAGGCACGTCCTGCCTGGGGAGGGGCTTATAAGGGGCAGGATCTCAATGAGGCTGGAGTAGTGTGCATGCGGTTGAGAGAAGGTACCTTAGAGACCCATAGGAAACTTGGCCATGGACTCACACCTGAAAGGAGGATAAGTTGAAACTGGGCTGTGGGCAGGCTTAGGCTGGAGCTGCCTGCTGGGAGTGACCTGAACATGGAAAGGCTGGAAGCAGAGTTGGGTGTGAGATGGGATCTGAGAGAAGCAAAGAAGGTTTGGGTGCAGACCTGGATTGTGGGAAATGAACCATTTAGAGAATGGGTGGGGTGGGGCTTGGGCATGAGGTTGGTTAGAGGGAAACTCGGGTATGGTTACAGGGGACTGGGCATCTAATCAGAAGAAGATAGGAGAGAGGCTGGGGTTGAAGGGAGACCAAGGTGGGGTGGGTTTGTGGTAATTTAGGGATGAGACTTGAAAGGTGGGGTAGGCTAGAGAGTTGTGGGTGAGGCTTGGGTGCTTGGATGTGCCTTCTAAGAGGCACATGGACAGAGTTCTAGGCAGATGAAAGGGGACTGGAAGGGGAAGGTGGAGTTCTAGGGCTGCAAAGACTGAGCCTTGGAATTAGGTGAGGTTCACATGCAAATAAAATGTGAATTTATTGGGGGGCTGCCTGAGCAGATCTGGGGGACTGCTGCTCTTGGGCAGTGAGTTCTTTAAACCGTCGCTCTGTCCTATTGGAGACAGTTGCAGGCAACCTGAGGGGGAGTTCCACCTCCTTAGAAAGGAGTGAGATTAATGAGGAGGGCAGGATGACGTTGGTGGAAGGCTGTAGGGAGCTGCCCTCTGAGCTCCTTGGGCCCCCACCCCTGTCCCTGCAGGCTCCCTAGAGCTGGCTATGACTCACCCTGAGTTCTACTGGTATGTGGATGAGGGTCTCTCCGCAGAAAACCTCAAGAGCTCCCTACTGCGCAGCGAGATCCTGTTTGGAGCACCCCTGCCCAACTACTACTCGGTGGATGATCGCTGGGAGGAGCAGCGGGCCAAGTTTCAGAGCTTTGTGGTCACCTACGTGGCCATGCTGGCCAAACAGTCTACTAGGTAGGAGGTCCAGCTGCACTCAGTGTGTGTTTGCCCTTGTGTATATCAGGAAAGGGCTATGTTGGGGTAAGAATTTGTCTTCCAAGTGCTTCTTTCTCATAAACCCCAGATCACCTGCCCTCAACCTTCTACCTAGGAAGTCTTTCTTCCTGAATCAGGGGCAGAGCCAGATACATCCTCTGACAGCTCGAAAAGCCCCTTTTCTTGATCAGTGCTGATCGTTAGTGAACATGACAGCTTTGGAGGAGGTAGGAAATCCCAGGGCTTCTCCCCAAGAAGTCTTGGGTATTGATTTTTCTCCTGAGATGGTGCTAGAGGGCTTTCTCAAAAGAGTGCTGACCAGGGAGTATTGGCCTCTCTGCCTCTACTACCCAGAGAGATAGTTGGCAAATCATTCTACTTCTCTGGGTCTGTTTCCCTACTTGTAAAATGGGGGTGGTGAGTCCTGATAAGAGGCATTAGGAAAAGGTGAGCCAAGAGATGTGAAGGTGCTCTTGGGTAGTGGGTGCTTTGGTTGTCCTCCAAGCCTTGGGATATGTGTCTAAAAATACAAGTACACCCTTCCTCACCCAGAAAGGGCAGTTCATCTGTCAGTCTTGATGGGCAATAACTGTAATGCCTCTCACTCCCCTGCCCTGACAAACCAGCTCCAGGCAAAGGAGGAGTCATTCTGCCTGAAATACCCTTGTTCATTCCATTACTCATCCATCGCGTTGAGCAACAACTATGATCATCAGAATCAACATTTATGTGGCACGGTGCAGGTATAAGCCCCTTATATACCCCTTATACACATCATCTCATTTAATTCTCACACTGACCCAGTGAGGCAGGTGCTATTATTATGATCATCTCCATCTTGCAGCTGAGGATATTGAGGCACAGCACAGTGAAGTAAGTTGTCCAAAATTGTAAAAGTGGTGGAATGGCATTAAAATCCAAGCTCTCCAATCCAGAGCTCTTACCCCCTTTTGTTTTTATGCCGGCCACTAGGAGCCTTCTCCTGGCCCTGTTTCTTTGCTAAAGAAACCCCTGCTCATCCACCAAGATCCAACCTAGGCAGTTTTTCCCTGAAGCTGGAGTGAAAGCCCACTCTACCCCCTCCACCAGGCCCTTCCTTCTCACTAGAGGAGGCACGAAAGAGCATACATGGGCTTTGGAGTCAGATAGGTCTAAGGTCACATACCAGTGACTCCACTTAGTTTTGGGGATTTCCATGAGCTCTTTCACCTCTCTGAGCTACAATTTCATCATAGCACTTGTCAGTCTGTATTTTAGTTGTTTAATTCTGTGTCACTTAAAGTGCTTTCTTCAGATCAGCAGTGTCTGCTTCACTTGGGGGCTTGTTATAAATGCAGAATCTCAAGGCCTTCCCTTGACCTACAGGATTCCCAGATGACTTGCTTGCACATTAAAGTTCGAGGAAGGTCTAGTTTCATTATGTTTCAAGAGAGTGTGAGTTTGTTGAGGACTGGAATGTTCCTGGCTTATTTCTATAGACCTAGCCCCTAGGACAGTGCCAGGAGCCCCTTAGTAGGAATTTGTCTTGAGCATGAATGAATGAGTGGGTGGGTGGATGAATAAATGGAGGTATTCCAGAGAAAGGTACTTGGCTAGGTTGGGAAGTTGGGAGGGGCTGCCTGCAGGAGGATCTTTAGGGTTCAAATACCAACAATGACCTCTGCATAATACGTTCAGCTTCTAAGACAAAACTTCTGCCAGGGTTAAAAAAAAAAAAAAGCCTCTCTTCCCCTTCCCATCCCCCTAGAGCTTCATAAGAGTGATGAAAAGCAGAGTCTCTATAGACTTTAGCACCCTCTTTTGGAATAATCAGATTTTTTTATTACTGTATTACTGGTTACCCGAGAGACGGCAACATGCACCTTGACTTACTACAGAATAATACAAATGTCACTTTCACTGCATCTCTGGTAATACTAGAATCTTAGAACCTATTCACTGCATTTATACCCTTTAGCCTTTTGCATTTTGTTGCATGCATTTTAATTCTATATACATTTAAGCCCCACATGATATCGCATTATTATTTTACTAAATCAGTACTTGTTTATATTTTGCTCACATATTTACTTTTCTTGTTGCTCTTCATTACTTTCTACAGTTTCATGTTTCCCTCTGGAATCATTTTCCTTATATCTGAAGACCTCTTCTTAGTTTTTTAAGCGCGTGTTTGCTGATGATAAATTCTGTGTTCTTTGCCTAGAAAACATCTGTATTTTACTTTCATTTTTGAAGTATATTTCTGCTGGTATAGAATTATAAGTTTGTAGTTATTTTCTTTTAGTACTTTAAAGCTGTCAATCCATTGTGTTCTGACTTCCATCATTCCTGTGGGAAAGTCAGCTGTAAATACTTTCATTGCCCCTTTGAAAAATTATCTTTTTCTCTAGCTGCATTTAAGATTTTTCTCCTTGGTTTCACCAGTCTTACCATGAGTTATGTAGGTGTAGTTTTCTTTGTATTTGTTCTGCTTGGGGTGCACAAAACTTCTTGAATCTGTAGATTGATAACTTTCATCAGTTTTAGGCATTTCCTATTACTGCTTCAAATATAGCTTCTACCTCATTCTCTGTCTCTTTTCCTTTTAAGATTCTAATTACATAAAATTTTTTTCATTGAGTCCCATTTGTTTTCAGGGATCTTTTCTAGTTTTTTTGGTTTTTTATTTTTTATTTCTGTGTTTTGGTTTTTGTTATTTTCTATGTTTTGTTTCTTTGTATGGTTTAGATATTCCAGTTCACCAATCCAGTCTTCTGTTATATTTAATCTGCTACTTAATGTCTGTTGAGATTTTAATGTTAATATTATGTTTTTCTGTGAAGAATTTCCATTTGATTCTTTGTTATTATCTAAATCCCTGGTGAAATTCATCTTTTTTTTTGTTTTGTTTTGTCCATAGTATCCTTTCTGTTCTTAAACATATTATCATTATTATTTAAAAAAAATTTTTTTTAATGTGTTATTTATTTTTGATACAGAGAGAGACAGAGCATGAGAGGGGGAGGGGCAGAGAGAGAAGGAGACACAGAACTGGAAGCAGACTCCAGGCTCTGAGCTAGCTGTCAGCGCAGAGCCTGATGCGGGGCTCAAACCCACGAACGTGAGATCTGACCTGAGCCAAAGCTGGAGGCTTAACCGACTGAGCCACCCAGGCCCCCCTATCATTATTATTTTTAAATTATCATTATTTTAAAGTCCTTATCAGATGACTTTCAATATAGGGATAAGCTGTGAATTTGTTGCTATAGCCTGTTCTTTCACTTGGTTTTTGGTCATGTGGTCCTATCTATGAGTATGCCTGGTAGTTTTTATTGAATAATAAACATTGTGTATAAAAAACAAAGATGTCCAGATTATATTCTTTCCAGCAAAGAAAGTTTATCATTCCCTCCTCTGGGCAGATAAGGTTGTGACTGAACACCTTAAGTACCCAACCATTTTGCTGAGTCAAGGCTGTTTTGCAGACCTGGAATGTCTCAGTCTGCCTCTTGTTTGCCCTTGATTCTCTAGGATTTTCTACTGAGAGTCTGGTGTATTCTGCAGAACTCTTTCCCATAACAAGTTCCAGACTCTAATCATTATTTCTCAAAACTACAAAAACAAAAATGAAACAAACAGATACTCCAATGCCACTTTTAAAAGAAGTTTTCTGCTTAGATTTTTAGCCCAATGCTTCATGCAGCTCCCGTATTCAGCTGAAGTGCTGAGGGGAAAACTGATCATATACTCTGCTGTTTTGGCCCAAAACTCTAATTCATCTGACTCCTAGCCTTAATTTTCACAGCTTTCTGCCTGTGTTCAAAGTCATCAGATGCCTCCAGGGTGAAAATAGCTGTAGAAGTGCATTTTCCCTTTCATAAGTTCTTCCCTTTCCAGAGTCTTTCTGGAGTCCCTCTACTTTTCATTACTTCAGGAACTCTCTCCTGTCATCAAACAGCCAATTTCTGAATTTAATCTGACTTTTTAGTAGTTATTGGCAAGAATACTTATCTTCCACGAGCTATTCCTTTATACCTAAGAGTGGAAATTGGGACCTGTGTCTTTTTATAGCCACCAGCTAAGATAGGACCTAGAACTTAGAAGGCACTCCATAAATGCTGTACAAATGAATGAGTGAATGAATAACAATTGCTTTGGGCTCCTGGGTGGCTCAGTCAGTTAAGTGTCCAACTTTGACTCAGGTCATGATCTCATGGTTCATGAGTTCATGCCCTGCATCAGGCTCTCTGTTGTCAGCACAGATCTGCTTCAGATCCTCTATCTCCCTTTCTCTCTCCCCCTTCCCCAGTTGCTCACTCTAGTTCTCTCTCTCTCAATAACAAATAAACATTAAAGAAATTACTTGAACTTTCAGTTTTCTACTCTAATGAAAGATCAGTTGATTTATATAACTTAACAAAGTAGATAATCCAGAGATCTTTTCTATTTTACTTTTAAATATTCCCTTTGTTTTTTAAAAACAGTTTTATTGATATGTAGTTGACATACAACCAACTGCACATACTTAACGTTTACAGTTTGATTAGTTTTGACACATGTATACACCGTAAAACCTTCACCATAATTAAGAAGTGAACACATCTATCACCCCCAAAAGTTTCCTCATGCCCCCTGACTAGTCCATCCATCCTGCCTCTTCTTGTCTCTCCATTCCTACCTGTGGCACCACTCTCTGTTTTCATTTTCATTTTTTGAAAATGGTTTTCATTTTCTAGAATGTTATATCCATGCATCATATAGTATACAGTCTTTTGATTGACCTCTTTCAGCTTAATTACTTTAAGTTATATCTGTGTTGTTGCAGGTATTGATAGTTTATTATTTTTAGATGTTGAGAAGTAATCTAGTGCATGGAGATGCCACATATTTTTATACAGATGCCCAATTGTTCCAACATCACCTGTCGAAAAGATTATTCCTTCAACAAAGATTGCCTTTGCACCTAGAACAAAAATCTATTGTTCATAGATAATATAGGTCTATTTCTGGACTCTCTGTTCTGTTTCATCAATCTATTTCTTTATTTACACACTAGTACCATACTGCCTTGATTATGGTAGCTTTATGCCATATCTTCTCCCAGTATTAGGCCTCCCAACTTTATTCTCTTACACAGTTATTTTCATTATTTTAGGTCTTTTGCATTCCTATTTGAATTTTAGGATTCACTTGTATGTTTCTCCAGGAAAAAAAAAAAAGTCTGCTGGGATCTTGATTATGATTGTGCTGAGTCCATAAATCAACTTAAGAACTGACATCTTAACAATATTGTGTCTTCTGACCCACGAATGTGGTATATCCAACATCTTTTGTCAGATGTACCCCTATTTCATGTTTTTATGCTATTGTAAATGGTATCATTTTCTTAATTTTAATTTCCAATTGTTAGTTACTAGTATATAGTCATATAATTGATTTTGTATCCTGTAATCTTGCTAACCTTTCTTAGTGTTCCAGAAGTTTTTGATAGTTACGTTAGATTTTCTACATAGTTAGTTATATCTTCTGCTAATAAAAACAGTTTTACTTCTTCCTTTCCAAGTCAGACGCCTTTTAGTTCTCTTTTTTGGCTGATTGCACTAGCTAGAACCTCCAGTACAAGGTTGAATAAAAGTGGTGAGAGGACCTTCTTATCTTATTCCTAATCAGAAATATGGAGGGGTTTTATAATGTCCTTAATCAAGTTAAAGAGGCTCCCCTCTCTTCCTAATTTGCTGATAGCTTTCCTTTTTTTTTTTTTCCACCAATAATGAATGTTGAATTTTTTCCAAATGTTTTTTCCATGTCTAGAGAGAGATCATACAATTTTTCTTTTTTTAGTTTAATACAGTGAATAATATTGATTGAGTTTTTAACGTTAAGCCAACCTAACATTCCTGGGGCAACCCAAGCCTCCCCCAGCCCTTGGTCATGATATAGTCTCTTTCTTATACAGTGTTAGATTCTGTTGTATTTGTGTTTATGGGCACAATATGTTCAAGATAGATATTGGGCTGTAGTTTCCTTGTAATGTATTATTCCTATTTTGGTATCAGGATAATTCTGCTATTAGAGAATGAGTTGGAAAGTATTCTTTTCTCTAGTTTTCTGGAGATTTTGCGTAGAACTGGTATTCTCTCTCCTTTAAATGTGTGATAGAATTCATCAGTAAAACTGAGCCTGAAATTTTCTTTATGGGAAGATTTTTTTAATATACATAGGCTATCAAAGTTATCTATTGCTTCTTGCAAGAGCTTTGGTAGTTTTGCGTTTCACATTAAATCTGTCCATTTCATTTAAATCACCAGATTTGTTAGTAGGATGTGGTTCATAATATTCCTTTACTACCTTTTAAATATCTGTAGAAACGGTAGTGATGTCACATCTTTCATATGTGTCTTTTCTTTTTTCATGATCACTCTGGCTAGAGGTTTATCAATGTTTTTTAACATTTATTTATTTTTGAGAGACAGAGTACAAGCAGGGGAGAAGCAGAATCCAAAGCAGGCTACAGGCTCTGAGCTGTCAGCACAGAACCCAAGGCAATGCTTGGACTCATGAGCTGTGAGACCATGACATGAGCCAAAGTCAGATGCTAAACCGACTGAGCCACCCAGGTGCCCCGAGGCTTACTAATTTTTTTTTAATCTTCTCAAAGAACTAGATTTAGGTTTCTTTGATTTTTTTTCTATTGGTTTTGTTTTGTATTTCATTAACCTCTCTGATCTTTGTTATTTCCTTTTGTCTGCCTACTTTACATGTAATTTTTCTCTTGTTCTACTTTTTTGAAGTAGAAGTTGAGGTCATTAACTTGAAACATCTCTTCCTCTCCAATACAGGCATTTATTTCTATAAAATTTCCTTTGGTGCTGTTTTAACATAGCCTACAGATTTTCATATGTTGTGTTTTCATTTTCACTCAATTCAAAATACTTTCTCATTTCCCTTTGATCTATTTTTTGACCCATATGTTATTTAAAAGTATGTTATTTAGCTTTCAAATATTTGGGAATTTTCCAGGTATCATGTTGTGGCTGATTTTTAATTTAGTTCATTTGTGATCAGAGAACATACTTTGTATAACTTCGGTCCTTTTAAATTTAGTGAGTCTTGTTTTATGGTCCAGATTATGGTCTCTCTTACTAAATGTTGTTTAGTGAAACAGAGTACAAATTCTGCTATTGTCGGGTGGGGTGTTCAATAAATACCCATCAGGTCAAGTTGGTTGATAGTTTGTCTTGATGAATCAAATGCCTTACCATTTTGAAATTTTATCCCTATTAATATTCTTTGCTCTGAAATTTACTTCAACTGTTATTAATATAACCATTCCATCTTCCTTTTGATTTGAGTTAGCATATCATATCTTTTTCTATCCTTTTGATTTTAACCTATTTGTGTCTAAACTTAAAGTGGGGTTCTTGTAAGCAGCTAGGTCTTGATTTTTTTTAATCTAGCATGACTGTGTCTGCCTTTTAATTGGGGGTGTTTAATTGGGTGATGCAGTTATTAATATGGTTAGATTTAAACCTATCTTTTTTTACTATGCTTGTCCTATATATTGCTTGTTCCTCTTTTCCTTTCTTTTGCCTTCTTTTGGACTGATTCAGTGTTTTTTATTATTTTATTTTGATTTCCTTTGTTAGTCTTTAAAAAAAATTTTTTTTAATGTTTATTTTTGAGAGACAGAGAGCAAGCAGCGGAAGGGCAAAGAGAGAGGGAGACACAGTCTGAAGCAAGATCCAGGCTCTGAGCTGTCAGCACAGAGCCGAAGCAGGGCTCGAACTCATGAACCATGAGATCATGACGTGAACCAAAGTCAGATGCTTAACCAACTGAGCCACCCAGGTGCCCCTCCTTTGTTAGTCTTTTAGCTATAACTTTTTATTTATTTTGGTGGTGGCTTTAGGGTTTATAGTACACAGCCTTAGATTATCACAGTCTACCTTCAGACAATGTTTTACTACTTCTTGTATAGTGTAAGTCACTTCCAATAGTATGCCTCCTGGCCTCCATGCATTGTTCTCATGTATTTTATTTCATGTATATTATAAACATCACACTACATTATTATTTTTGCTTAAATGGTCAATTATGTTATGAAGAGACTTAAATAAGCAATAAGAAAATATTTTATATTTATTCATGTCATTACCATTTCCAATGCTTTTTATTCCTTTGTATAGATCCGTATTTCCATCTGTTACTCTCTTTGTACCTGAAGGACTTACTTTCACATCTCTTATAGTGCAAGGGTCATGGAGACTAATTCTTTCTGCTTTCATGTCTTGTTGGGGCACCTTGGTGGCTCAGTTGATTAAGCAGCCAACTCTTGGTTTCAGTTCAGGTCATGATCTCATGGTTTTATTAGTTCAAGCCCCACATCAGGCTTGGGATTCTCCCTTTCCCTCTGCCCCTCCTCTGCTCAAGCTTTCTCTGCCTCTAAATAAATAAACTTTAAAATTAAAATAAAATGAAAAAGTCTTTATTTTGCCTTTGCTTTTGAAATATATTTGTGCTGGGTATAGAATTTTGGGCCAGTGTTTTTTGTAGGTAAAAGATGCCATTCCAGGGGCGCCTGGGTGGCTCAGTCAGTTAAACAGCCGACTTCAGCTCAGGTCATGATCTCACAGTTCATGAGTTTGAGCCCCACATCAGGCTCTGTGCTGACAGCTCGGAGCCTGGAGCCTGCTTCAGATTCTGTGTCTCCTTCTCTCTCTCTGCCCCTCCCCTGCTCATGCTCTGTCTCTCTGTCTCTCGAAAATAAATAAAATTTTTTAATTAAAAAAAAGAGATGTTGTTCCATTATCTTCTCACTAGCACTTGTTTCTGATGAGGAGTCTCTCTTATTCTTGTTCTTTGTGTGATACGCCTTTCTCCTCAGGCTGCTTTTAAGACTTCCTTTTGGTCACTGGTTTTGAAAAATGTGATTGTGATGTGCATTGTTGTCATTTCATTCGTGGGGTTTTTGGTTTTTGTTTTTTTGGTTTTTTTGTACTTGGAGTTTGTTGCTCGAGCTTCTTGAATCAGTCAGTTTATAGTTTCTATCAAGTTTGGGAAAATTTCATCCTCCTTTGGGGAGCCCCATAACCAGTGTTTTAGGTTCCACTGAGGCCCAGCAACTCTCAAGGCCCTAAGTCAGGATAACCATAGGGCTCATTTTGCTTCCTATCTCTCAGGAATCATCATCCTGTGTTGTTTCAAGTCCAGATTCTTTTTTTATATAGTTTCTCTTATTTTTGTTAGTTTCATAGGGAGGGGAAATCTAGATTTCATCTGATCACTCTGTCGTGCCCAGAAGCAGATGTCACTCCTGTTTGTATTTTAAAACTCTACTTGACCAGCCCAGGTACGTTTTTGTTATTATGAAGAATAGCTTGTGTTAACTGCACACTGAATAGCAGAGTAAAACTGCATAAGTGGAAGCTGGTTTGAATTTAGAATTTTGCAGTGAGTAATTGAGAATTGGGAGATGATGTAGGATTTGACTGTAATTGATTATGATCTGTGTTGAGCAGGGTCTCAACCTTGACCATACATTTGAATCACCTGGGAGATATTTGAAAAGTTTTTTTAATGTTTTTTTTTAAATTTATTTTTGAAAGAGAGAGAGAGCAAGCGAGCATGGGTGGGGAAGGGGCACACACACACACACGCACACGCGCACACACACACACACACACACACACACACACAGAATCCAAAACAGGCTCTAGGCTCCAAGCTGTTAGCACAGAGCCCAATGCAGGGCTTGAACTCAGGAACAATGAGATCATGACCTAGGCTGACATCGGATGCCCAACCAACTGAGCCACCCTGGTGCCCTTCACCTGGGAGATTTTTAAACACTGATGACTCAGCCCCACCCCAGAAATTCTGGGTTAATTTGTCTAGAGGACAGCCTGGACATCAGGAGTTCTGGAAGGCCCGGGGTGACTTAGCATAGAGCCAAGGTAAAGAGCCCCTGTGCAGGCGGAGAGCTCCTGCTCCTCCAAATGTCAACAGGAAAGCCCACCTCTGTCTTTCCTCTCCCCTTCCAGCAAAGTCCAGGTTCTGTACGGGGGGACAGACCTCTTTGATTACGAGGTGCGCAGAACCTTCAACAATGACATGCTCCTGGCCTTCATCAGCAGCAGCTGCATCGCTGCCCTCGTCTACATCCTCACCTCCTGCTCAGGTAGGCCTCCCCAGAAGGCCCAGCAGGAGGCACCCCCTTCCTCTCGTTCCAGTGCGCTCCTGTCCGGCCAAAGCCTGCCTTCTCCAGAACACCAGAAATCATCTCGAACCCATGGTATCCAAGGATTCTGGGGAAGGGTGCTCAGAAATCACCTTCCAACCCCAGGCAGGTGGACTGAGGTGCAGAGGCAGCTTGGGCCGTACCCGCTCCTGGGGCCTCGCATGGTTAACCTCTTGCCCTTTGACCATCGTTTTCTTGCTAAAAATTTTGTTTTGGGGAGTCTGGAGTGCTGAACCCTCCATTCTTCTGTAGCCTGTTTTACAGTCCCAGCAGCTGCCCTTCTGTCCCCCAGCTCACTTTAACACCAGCATCTTCTTACGTGCCCTGGCTGCTTCTTACTGCGTATACAGTAGGCACTCTCTATTGCCCAGGTGAACGACAGATTAGTAATACCTTCAAAAATGGAAAAGACACTCATCCATCCATGTAACAAATGTTAATTGGGCACCAACTATGTGTCGGGTGCTCTGAGATGCCAGGGATCCCATGTTGAACTTCATGAACACATTTCCTACCCCCACGGAACCTCTAGTCTACTGGGGTGACAGACGTTAAATATCTAACAATCCCCTACCAGCCGTTGAGGTAGGTTTGCAAAGATGAGGGCCTATGAACCGCTTACTCAGACGGCTTCCTCTCCCACTGGGGCTCCCGCCTGGCCCCTTCTCTCTGGGCGTGAGAACTGTGCAGGGCACAGCCAGGGTAGTGCAGGGCACTCTGTGGGGACGAGGGCGTGAGGCAGGACCCAGCCGCGTCCCTGAAGGGCGTGTGTTCTGCTGGATCCTCCCGCTCTGTCCCCTCTTGCCCTGCCCAGTGTTCCTGTCCTTTTTCGGGATCGCCAGCATCGGCCTCAGCTGCCTGGTGGCTCTCTTCCTGTACCACGTGGTCTTCGGTATCCAGTACCTGGGCATCCTCAACGGGGTGGCTGCTTTTGTGATAGTGGGCATCGGTGAGTTGCTTCTGTGGCATGGCAGGAAAGCTGGAAAGAAGCCAAGATTTGGAAAAAAAAAAAAGGGGCCTCACTCTGGAGACGGGGTAGAGGGATGGTGGGGGGGAGGAGAGGGAGAATGTCGGGCGGGGCTTGGATTCCTGGTGGGTAGAGCCAAAGTTGCATCGGTCTTTCCAAACTCCAGACTGAGAAGCAGGACTCCCCCGGAGCCTGACCTCTTGGGGGAGGGGGGAGTGCTCAGGGTTGGGCTAGGCCCTGCTTGGGTCCGATTCTGGAGCTAGCCAATGATCCTGAGCCGGCCCCTGCTGGCCTGGGACTCCCTCCCACAGGTGTGGACGATGTCTTTGTGTTCATCAACACCTACCGCCAGGCCACCCACCTGGAAGACCCACAGCTGCGGATGATCCACACCATCCAGACGGCAGGCAAGGCCACCTTCTTCACCTCCCTGACCACGGCCGCTGCCTACGCAGCTAATGTCTTCTCCCAGGTGCGAGGCTGCCTCTGCCCCTGGCCCGGCCTCCCCACTCCCCCCCCCCCCCCCCCGGGCCCTGGACTCTGCTCCCCCCCACCTGCCCCTCGTAGCCATTGCCTCCAGGCACTTGCCATGTCCCTAGATACTGTTCTCGCCACTAGTTACCATTCCCAGAACTTAACAAATGGGAACGTTATAAAGATAAAAATACTATCTATTATTAATCCTCATTAATAGCAATCCAACCTCTGCCCTGAAGGGGGTGTGGCAATTTCCAAAGCTCTTCCACATTTAGTTTTCAAGACATAGGACGAAGGTACAATTACATCCCTATTTTCCAGATACAGAAACTGAGGCCCAGAGAGGTACAGTATCTTCCCCAAGGTCACACAGCTGGTAAGTGGTGACCTTGGGGAGTCCCCTGACCCTCGGCCTAGAGCTCTTTCCAACCACCAGCTTCACACTGCGCTGTCATCCCTCCCTCCGGCGTGCCTCTCGCTGGCCCCATGCTCCTTCGGGCCTCTGAGTTGGGCTCAGGAGAAGGATCTGAGTTTGGGCTGGGTCCCTTGGTGCCGACAGAACCTGAAAGGCAGTGAGCCCGCCCAAGCCTTTAAAACATTTCATGACCTGGGCCGGGTATCCCATCTAGAAACCACTAGATGCTTTGGGATTATCCAGACCTTGCTAGAGAACTATATCCAGAAAACAGGCAGAGCTGGGTTCTAGTTCCACCTCCGTGAAGGGCCCTGTGACCTCTGGACCTCCCTGAGCCCCACTTTCCTCATGCGTAGCTTATTCGGAGACTGAAAGGAGATGGTGGTCCCAAGGTTTTCATAGTGAAGGCTTGTCTGCTGTTGGTTACGGTTTCCTTCTGACTGCCACACCCCTGTGCGGGTCCCTGGGACACCCTGGAGCGCACCCACTGCCCCTCGGCCCCGGAGCACATGCATTCGCTCCCTTACCCTCAGTGACACGCGGCCTGGTCCAAGGGGCCGCCCTCCTCTGAGCCTCAGTCGCTCGTGTGATGACCGCTATTGAGCACCTGCTGTGAGTCAGGCACCACTTCAGGCTGTGGCACAACACGAGCCTCCGCCCCGGAGGTGGGAGTGTCCCTCCCCTGCTGTGTCCCCTGCCACCAGCCTTCTGTCGTCCCCCTGGGCCGGTGGCTGGCAGCCTGAGCCTCCTCAAGTCTCATTCTGGAAGTGGTCTGACTGCAGAGTCTCAGACCCCCGGGGCTCCTGGCCGGACCAGCCTCACACCCCACCCCTACCTCTCCATTGGCAGATCCCGGCCGTCCATGACTTTGGCCTGTTCATGTCTCTCATCGTGTCCTGCTGCTGGCTGGCTGTGCTGTTTACCATGCCCGCTGCCCTGGGCATCTGGAGCCTTTACATGGCACCGCTGGAGAGTGCCTGCCAGACCAGGTGGGCGGGCGGGCAGAGGCGGTGGGTGGGGAGCAGGCGGGCAGAGGCAGGTGGGGAGGGGCACGTGTCCTCCGGGGCCACTCAGCACACCCCTGTCTCTTCTACAAGCTTTGTGAACCTTTATTGAGCACCTTCTGCATGCCCAGTTCTGTGTGGGGTGCTACTGAGGGACCAAGGAAGGAGAGAACCCTCCCCTATAGTTGCCATGTGTGATCACCTGCTACGTGCCGGGAAGTGGGCAAAGCGCTTTGGCACAAGACCTTCCTCCCACTGTCCCTGGGACCCTCAGAGCCGGGTGCCCTTGTTTTGCCTGTTTTGCCCATGAGGAATCAGGGGCTGAGAGAGGGTGGGTGACGTTCTCAAGCTCACCCTTTCAGAAGGCAGCAGGGCTGAGATTAAAACCCCATAGTCTGACCAGATCCCATGCCCAGCTGCCGTACAAACGTCCTCAGGCTTCTCATCACGGTGAAGAAACGTATTTAGACAGTGCACTGTGTGCAGACGTGAACGACTCAAGGCCACGGTTGCTGCCAGAGGTCAGGGGGTTGGGGTCTTGCGGCCCGAGTGGTCGGGGAAGGCAAGGAAGGAGAGGCGGGGAGGCCCCGTGGAGTCTGGCCTGGGTGGCTGGCTAGGCTTGGGTGCTGGGAATGACAGGGGCTCTGGGCTTGGGGCAGGCACGCCAGGGGAAGGGTCGCTCTCCCTGGGTCATGGCTGCTGCTACCCTTTGTCCAGAGGAAGGGGGGCGCCGAGGGTCTTGGGGGAGGAACCAGGCACCAAGCTCCTGGGAGTCTGTGGTGCATGTCCTCGGGAGACGTCCGCAGCAGCCTGAGGCCCGGCTCATGCGGTAGCAGGGCCTTTCACTGGCTCACCCGGGGCCCTCGGGGCTCACTCCTCTCCCCCACTCTCTCCATAGCTGCCACCAGAAGTGTGGCCGCAAGAGCTCCCTGCACCTCCCCGGGGACGTGTTTGCTGCTCCCGAGCGGGCGGGGGGCAGCCCCACCCAGGGCCCCATGCCCTACCTGGACGATGACATTCCCCTGCTGAATGTGGAGGAGGAGCCGGGTGAGTCCCTGCACAGGCCTGCCCTGCGGGACCCGGGGCTGTCTGCCAGGGAGGGCACTTTCGACGAGGTGGTTGAGGACAGGCAGACCCTCATGGCCTTTGGGGATCCCCAACCAGCATTTGGGCTTCCCTGGGACCAGGGTGGGCTTTGGCCTCTGATGGGCCGCTGTTCTGCCCTGGCAGTGTCACTGGAGCTGGGAGACGTGTCCCTGGTGTCCGTGACCCCAGAGAGCCTGCAGCCAGCCCCCGACGGGGGCAGCCGGGGCCAGCTCATTGCCCAGCTGCAGGGGCTGCTGCACCACTGGGCCCTGTGGTCGGCCGTCAAGAGCCGCTGGGTGATCGTGGGTAAGTGGGCTTTCCACCCCCCTTCCCCTACATCTTGCAGATTTTCCCCAGTGCCCCAGGTTTGGGCGACAGACTCCCCCAAAGCACACACAGGCAGTGGGAACCCAGGCCCCTCTTACAAATGAACCTTGATTAGTGTCTCGCTCTCTGGGCCTCCCCCATTCTTATGTAGAATGGAGCTGGTCCCGCAATAGCTGTTGTTTATTGAGCACCTACTAATGCACCAGTCGTCATGCTGGGCGGGAGAGCACTTAATGCTTGGGCTCCGGAGTCAGACCAGCTTGGCCAAGCTGGAATCCTAATTCTGCCACTTACTGGGTGACCTTGAGTATATCAGTCAGTCTGAGCCTCACTTCCTATCCTGTTACTGAGGATGAGAATAGTATCTCTCTAGGGGTGTCTGGGTGGCTCAGTTGGTTAAGCATCTGACGCTTGATCTCAGCTCAGGCCATGATCTCCTGGTTTGTGAGTTTGAGCCCCATGTTGGACTCTGTGCTGACTGCTCAGAGCCTGCTTGGGATTCACGCTCTCTCTCCTCTCTCTATCTGCCCTCCCCTGCTCGAGTTCTCTCTCTCTCTCAAGAGTAAATAAATAAACTTAAAAAAAAAAAATAGTATGCATCTAATAAGGCAGTTGTGGGGCAAGCCATAGGGCAAGGAAAGAACTCAGCCCAGTGTGTGGGATGTAGTAAGTGCTCAAGAAACATTCAGTGCCATGATTATTAGAATCCTGGACAATATTTAAGGTTGTATATAACCAAGAGCCTGTGCCAGCTCTTTATAAACTGTCAAGTGCTCTAAGATAGCGGCTGATTCTTATCCAGGAGCGTGAGCTTGCAGCCTATAGTCTGATCCCCAAGTGACATGAATAACATCCAACACCCTCCCCCCCGCCCCGAGGACCAGTCTCTGGTAAGCTTCACCTCCAGGCTGGCACGCCGCACCTCCGCCAGCTCCCTTGGCCCCCGCCCCATGCTGCTCCCCCGTAAAGGGAACAGCTCCCACCCGGGGCTGTGGGTACCACCTGGGCCCCAGCCCCGCCTAGCGTGGCATCCTCTCCTGCAGGGCTCTTTGCGTCCGTGCTCATCCTGTCCCTGGTGTTCGCCAGCCGGCTCCGCCCCGCCAGCCGGGCCCCCCTGCTCTTCCGGCCCGATACCAACATCCAGGTGCTGCTGGATCTCAAGTACAACCTGAGCGCTGAGGGCATCTCGTGCATCACCTGTTCAGGTGAGAGTTCGTCGGGGTGTCCCCTGTGGCTCCCTGCTGTCTTTGGAGTTCGGGTCTCAAAGACCGTCAGCCGGAGAGATGCCAGGTCCAGGCTCTCCGTCACTGAGCAGCCTCAGCAAATCACTGAGCCTGTGTTTCTACGTTTCCCGAAACAGGTATATCCTGGGTGCTGGGGAGACCGCAGTGGTCAGGACAGGCTTCCTGAGCTCAGGGAGTTCATTTGCCTGCTAGGGGCCAGCATTGTGATAGTGGATCTGAGCCATGATACAGGAAGAACAGGGCATCTGGGGAGCTCAGCATCATGGAAGGCTTCCTGGAGGAGGCAATGTCTGAGTTTGACTCGAAGAAAGGGAAGGAGTTAGGCTGAGAAAGGGAGAGAAGAGAATAGGTCTCAGCCAAGGGAAGTACCAGAAATGGTTAAGACCAGGGCCAAGTTTGAGACAGGCAGTCGTGGGAGCTAAGGCTGGCCAGGTAGGCAGGGCCAGGGTCTGGAGGGCTAGAGTGAGGAATCTGCATTGATTCTAATTGGCAGGGAGAGCTAGTGGAGGGTTTTAAGCAGAGCAGGGCTGTGATGAGTCTCCCAGGCGCTGCCCTCATCTGACAGTGAGATGGTCAGATGGCCTGGGGCCAGCATGCTTATGGGCCAGCGGAGCTACGAGGGTCTCAGGAGGTGAAAGCCATAGGATTTGGTGACAGAGCTGGTGTCAGGGATGAACAAAGAGGTGAGTTAAAGATGTCTCCTGGCCTTAGAGGTAGTCTGGTCCGGAGGAGAGCCTGAGGTCAGGATTGGGGGCAGGGTAAGTCGGCCCAAGGCCACACAGCTTTGCCAGGTTGGCTAGAACCAAACAAGAAGATGCTGGGCGAGTGCCCGCCAGCTCCTAGGAGAAGGTCTGCTCACTGCTGTAATTGCCTTCATTTAATTAGGGCGGTGTCCGCATTAACCTGGCCTTGCCCTTGGTGATGGCATTAGCCAAGTGCATGATAATTGAGCGCAGCTCAGAGAGGTGCCCGAAGAGTCCCTCCTAAATTGGAGCCAGCCACCCCCGCACCCCGCATCCCCAGCTGCTTTCCTGCACAGCTGGCCATCAAACTCCATTACCACCGCCGCCGTCCCTCAGGGCCCAGAGTCAAAAAGCCACGTCCACTCCCATTTCGCAGATGGACAAAATCCAGACTGGTGCCGAAGCTCCTGGAATCATCTGGAGAAGGCCCAGGATGCCAGCCCAAGTCCAGCCCCTGCAGCTCTTAGCTCTCTGAACTGCCTCTCAGAGGGACTGTTCATGTTGGGGCTCACAGGGCCAAATAGACTGGGTCCAAATGAGGCTCTGCCTCTCTCGCTTCCTCTGCGGGTCACGGAACCTCCCTCAACCCCCACTTTCTCCTCTGTCAAGTGGGGTTAATGATAGCGACCTTCTAGAATTATTGTGAAGATTGCATCTTTGAAGGTGTCAAATTTCTCTCATTAGAAAACAACAAAAGAAAACAGAAAATTCATCCGCAGTGCTTGAGCCAAAAGGAGACAGTCTCCTGTCCTCTGTGCTGGTTGATGACATTCCGTTTCTAATTGTTCCCACTCATTGAGCGTTTATCACGAGCCAGACATGTAGCCAAATGCACAAGATGCAGGGTGGGCCTTCCACGACCCTCTGGAGATTCGGAGTCACCCCGCCTGCCAGAGCAGGGACGTGAGGCGTGGCCAAGAGGAGGAAATGCATCAGGGTGTCTTTCTCTGGGTGGAGCTGACGGGTGCCTTCTTCTTGCCTTAAGATTCCTGCAAAATCAGGGGCACCTGGGTGGCTCAGTCAGTTAAGCATCCGACTTTGGCTCAAGTCATGATCCTGTAGTTCAGTAGTTTGAGCCTCGCATTGGGCTCTGTGCTGACAGCTCAGAGCCTGGAACCTGCTTCAGATTCTGTGTCTCCCTCTCTCTCACCCCACCCCCCCACCTATTCATACTCTGTCTCTCTCTCTCAAAAATAAATAAACGTTAAAATTTCAAAAAAAAAAAGATTCCTGCAAATTCGATATTTGGCACTTTTTCAGTTCCATCCAATTTCTTTCAGAGGCCTGACACCTCTCCCCCAAGTCCAGGGCCCTGAGGCCCACGTCCCTAGGGTTGTTATCTGTCCCAGTCTCTGCCCTCCTCTGCCGGGCTCAGCCAGGAGGCCCTGGTGTCCCCAACAACGTGGGGGGGGGGCAGGTCTCTTCCAGGAGAAGCCCCACAGCCTGCAGAACAACATCCGGACGTCCCTGGAGAAGAAGAAGCGGGGCTCAGGGGTCCCCTGGGCGACCCGGCCTGAGGCCACCCCACAGGGTGAGCGGGGAGTGTGCTCTGGCTGGAATGGGGACATTGGGATGTGTCCTGCCTGATGCTGGGGTGTGAGAGTCCCGTGGAGACAGCAGATTACATTCATTCCCTGGATCTCCTAGGAGAACAAGAGTCTGTGTTCTTGGGGTCACTGAGGAAGGGTTGGGTTGTGGGGGGTGAACTCAGGGCCCCATGAACCCGCTGTGTGTGCCGGACCCTTCCTGAGTGTCTGGGGGAGGGCAGGAGTGTCCTGAGCCCTGGAAGCTGGCTTATTCCTACCCGAGGGTCTGCCAGAGATGGGGTGCCAGGACACGTGTAGGAATCAGCCCCCCTCTGAGGCAGTTCTGTGTGTCCTTGTCACCCCCTGGCTGTCGTCACCCCTCTGTGCCTACCACCTCCACCCCCACCCCCACCCCCACTCAGCCCGCTCCCCCAGCCCACATTGCATGTCGTCACCATGACTCATGCCATCCCCGTCACTCCCTCCACCTATGCTTCGACTCCATCCTGGTGACCACTGCCACCTCCCCTTCACCTGTGCCACCAGCCCACCCCCACGTCCACCACCGGCACCCCCGCCTTGCTGTGGGCTCGGAGCCCAGTAGAGAGGAGCGGAGTGGACATTCAGTGATGAGCCGCATCAGGGCTCAGCTCCTCACTCAACGGAACAGAGAGGGGCAGCTCCAGGGTCAGGGAGGCGAGGCAGGGTGACCGTCCACCCCTCCTCCATCCTTTGTTTGTCTCCCAGACTCCCCAGGCACCGTGTATGTCTCCAAGGTGAAGAGTAAGGGCCACCCGGCCGTGTACAGGTTCTCCCTCAACGCCAGCCTGCCCGCCCCTTGGCAGATCGTGTCCCCCGGGGACGGGGAGGTGCCCTCCTTTCAGGTGAGTCTGGGCTGCCGGGATTCGAACCGCCGCTGCTGGGGAAGGGGGCCCTCAGCGCTGCACTGGTGGGCATTGGCCACATGGGGGAGGGGAGGCAGGGACTGCGAGGAAGGAGCAGCTCTAGGCAGATGAGGACCTTCTCCCAGCCAGGTCTGCAGCACCTACAGAGTGGTGACAGCATGGGCTTCCAAGTCAGCCAGACCTGGGTTCGAGTCTGTGTGTCTTTGGGCAGCTCGCTTAATCTCACTGAGCCTCAGTTTCTTCATCTGTGAAACGGGGTGCGTAAAACACAGCCAGGGCTGGAGGTACGTGGGGTGAGGCCTGAGTGGCACGTAAGACACAGCAAGTGCTCAGTGAGTGGCAGTTATGTGGCGGTTCTTAGCAGCTGACCACCCCCCCCCACCCCAGGAGAGAGCCTCTGAGGGCCAACCCAGGCCCCCTCAGGAGTCATCTGTTTCTTTGACATATTACACCCTCCAGGATGACAGTTACCTACGTCACTTCCTGTGTTCAGGGTTTCTATTTCCATATGAAAGATGTCTGAGGTGTTTCCTGACTCTGAGCCCTTGCACTGCGGTTCCCACTGCCTAGAAAACTTCCCTTCCAGCTTAATGCATGGCAGGCCCCTCACAGAGGCCTCAGCACAGCTGTCCCCTCCTCACAGAGCCCTGTGCTGGCTCACTTCTCGGCTGGCCCTCCTCCTCCCCTGCCCATTTATCCTGCGTCTTATGATCCTGACTCTTGAATTCACAGCCCTTAAAAGAACCTAAAGCCATCGTTACTGGCAGCTCCGGGGGGGGGCAGGGACCAAGCCCTTGTTGCCTGGCACACAGTAGGTGCTCAGTTGCAGAAAGGGCTGAGGCTCAGACAGGGAGGAAAGGATTTGCCCAATGTCCAGACTCGAACCCAGGCCTCCTGAGCCTCTGCCCCCAGCTGTGGGGGCTGGGACGGGGTGGGACCAGCCTTGGAGGGAGGGCGCGGAGCCTGAGGCCGGGCCCAGGCCGAGACAGCCCCCCGGAGTCACGTGTCTTGTCTCTGTCGCTCCACTGCTTAGGTATATAGAGCGCCTTTGGGTAACTTCACCAAGAAGCTGACCGCTTGTATGTCTACAGTAGGGCTGCTCCAGGCGGCGAGCCCCTCCCGCAAGTGGATGGTGACAACCTTGGCCTGTGACGCCAAGCGGGGCTGGAAGTTTGACTTCAGCTTCTACGCGGCCGCCAAGGAGCAGCAGCACACCCGGTAACAGAGCCTTGCGGACCGGCCTCCCGGAAGTCAGCAGGCGCCTTTAGGAAACCCCTGGCCGTGTGCACACATGCGTTCAGTCCTGTGGTTCTGGGCCCGGGACCGGGGCGTGGGGACCCTGCTCCCCCGGCTGCCGCTCTGCTTTGTGCTGGCCCCGCAGCTCCTCCGCGAGCGGAGCCGTCCCCATCTCACACCTCGTGTGATGACTTCCCTCTAGGGCTCAGCTGTCTACTCAGATGTGCCCTCTGGGGAGAGGCCGCCCCGCCCGTCCAGAAGAGCCACGCGCGGTCTCTCTGCATGCGGGGTACCCCCTGCTCCCGTTCTGGCCCCATCACCCTGACCGGCTGGTTCAAAGCTGTGGTTCCTCGGGAGCACGCAGGCTTCCTTCCGTGGGCGCCCTGACCACTCCCCCTGCTCTGTCCCTCGCCCCCGGCACCCTGACACCAAGCTGGTGCTCTGTTAACACTCGCTGAATGAATGGACGTACGCTCTGTACGTCCTCTTGAAGGCACGCTTCACCCTCTCTTTGAATATAATCAATTCAGAAAATATCGTATTAATGCCCCCCTCCCCGACCAAGAGGAGACAGAAGAGGGACTGTGTCTTTTATATTGACCTATTGTATACTCAGCCCTGCCTAGTGCCTGGCATGACTTAAGTGCCCCCAGATTCTCAATGAGCGATGGGATTCTGTGCCCATGCCGGGGGGTGAAGAGGGGGTGTCTCTGAGCATCTGGGGGCGCCTTTTCCCCAGCTTTTATTTCTCTGTTCTGATCCCACACTCATTTCTCCATTAAGGCTGTATTTCGTTGTTGATTCATGTCACAAACATGGGGCACCGACTGTGTGCCGGCACCGTGCTAGTGCTGGGCATACGGTGGTAAACAGGACAGATGTGGCTGCCACCCTTAGGCTGGCTGGCGGGAGACGGCAGCTAACAAGTCAGCCGCAGTGTCGTTACAAATGATGACACGTGCCCTGAAAGAAGAGTAGCGCTTTGCTCTGAGAGTGGCCATGCGGGCCCTGTGCTGGTGACACGTGGGGCTATAGTCCCTAACAGGCTGGCCTCTGGGCGCCAGGCACCCACAAAGGCTGGACAGCACTTGAGGCAGAGGGCAGTGGTGTGGACGGGGGTGGGGGGGTTGGGGGGGAGACCGTGATGGGCTCACTGGACCCTTCCAGCCTCAGGGACCCTGGCTCGGGGAGTGGGGGAGTCCCTCTGCCTGCCCTCGCCTGAGGCCAGGGCTGGGCTTGTTCTGCAACAGCAACTGGGCTCAGGTTGCCTGGACGAGCTCAGAACATTCTAGAAAGAACCTAGGGCTGCATCAGGCCCAGTGGTGAGCAAGCTAACCACGGAGCCCTTGCTTCAGACAGAATCTCGAGGCTCAGTTCAGGTTAAGGCAAGGGTGCCTCGGAGCGGAAACCCTGAGGCTGGCCTGGAGCCCCTCTGTGAACTCTTGCGTGCCCGGCATGATGGTTGGAAACTGCCGGTCTCCACCCCTCATGCCCCAGGTGGGGAGACACAGAGAGGAGGCTGCTAGGCAGCCCTAGGGGTAGTGGCCTCCAAAGCCCAGCCCCCAACCCGAGACCAGACCCTTATGCTGGAGGCCTGAGTCCGTCCCCTGCACTGGTCCAGCCCCTGCCTACGGCCACACGTGGCTGCGCTTGCCTCGCCTCCCAGGCTCCTGGCCTCCCCAGCCTCAGCCCCGCTCCTTTGCCTCCACAGGAAGGTGTACTTTGCTCAGTCCCACAAGCCCCCTTTCCACGGGCGTGTGTGCGCCGCGCCTCCGGGCTGCCTGCTCAGCTCCAGCCCCGATGGCCCGACCAAAGGCTTCTTCTACGTGCCCAGTGAGAAAGGTGCGTGTGCAGGGGAGGCAGGCTCGGGGCCTGGGGAGGCCAGGCCCCGCCCTCCGGTACCCACGTGACTCCCTCTGCAGTGCCCAAGGCCCGCCTCTCAGCCACCTTCGGCTTCAACCCCTGCGTGAACACCGGCTGCGGGAAGCCGGCTGTGCGGCCGCTGGTGGACACCGGGGCCATGGTCTTCGTGGTCTTCGGCATCATTGGTATCAACCGCACGCGGCAAGTGGACAACCATGTCATCGGAGACCCGGTACGTGGGCCCACCTTGGGCCGATGCCAGAGGGCCCAGCTGCACCAGGCTCACAAACCAACACCAGCTCCCATGGCCACTAGCCCCGCTCCCCACACCCCCTCTTGGTTTGCTCCCGAAGCGCAGACGGGCCCCCCACGGGCCCTCGAGGGCACTGTTTCTCTTGAGGAGTGATCAGGGTTGAGCCGAGGAATCTGGGTGCATTTGGGGCCCAAGCTGGGGGCCCCTCCCCACGAAGGGCTGGAACTGGGCTGAGGGAGATGCAGGTGTGTAACCCCCCTCCTTCCTCCTCTCGCTGCAGGAGGTCCTCCCTGCGCCCACGGCCCTTGCTGTGTGCCTGACCAAGGGACCCTCCTCTCTGCTCCTCCCCTCGTACACACTTGTGCCCTGTGCTGGGCTCTCGGGTGTTTGAAGGGACAGAGTGGGTGCTAAGCACGTGGCAGGAAGGGCCGTGGACATGGCGGTCACAGCTCCCGCCTTGAGAAGCCAGTCCGGCTGGGTATACAGGATCTTTCCCGAAGTAATCCGGGAGCAGGACAGTCTGAGATCTGCGTGATCCGTCCAGACCGAGGGTCTCCAGCTGTTTGGAGGAGGGTGTGGAGGCAGGGAGGAGACAAAGCACATGGTGGGGGAGCGGGGAGGGATTTGGATGTGCAGAGAGAGGGAGGGCGAGAGCCGGAAGCTCGGTGAGAGCCTGTGGGTGAAAGCAGGGGGAGCCTCGGGGACCCGTGCAGGGTGGGCAGCAGCGGGAGCCCGACAGCGTGGGCTCGGGCAGGGACCCCCCCACCCCCCCAGCACGGTGTGTGTGATGGTGGTGGGAGCTTCGGAGGCTCTGGCCGCGGGGCGGGGCCCAAGGCCGAGTTCCTGACTCACTGAGCAGCCTGTGCCCGCTTGTGTCTCCTTGGGAAAGGGCAGTGTCATCTATGACAGCAGCTTTGATCTCTTCAAAGAAATCGGGCACCTGTGTCGCCTCTGCAAGGCCATCGCGGGGAACTCGGAGCTGGTGAAGCCAGGCGGGGCCCAGTGTCTTCCGTCAGGTGCGCAGGGTTGGGGTGGGGCAGGGCTGGGGAGGCTCCGAGGGCAGACAGCCCGGAGCACATGTGTGCTGGGCGTGTGTCCTGCAGACACACGTCTGTGCTGAATTTGCATCCGCGCTGGGGTGAGGGGGCGTGTGAATCTCCCCGAGCGGGCTCGTGCATGAACAAGAACGGGTGCAGGTGTGCACGTGGCTGGGGGCCCTTGCAGGAGTAGCTTTTCCAGAACTGGGAGCCAGGGCAGGAGCTGACACAGATGAGGTCATGCCAGGGCTCTGTGTGAGGGGACACACGATGTCCTTTTCCACCCTGATGGCGAACGGCTGTTGTAGGTGACCTCATGGCACTGGTTACAGACACGTTTGAGAGCTGGGAGGCTGGGGGAAGGGCGTGTGCTTCAGGGACGTGGGTGAGGGCACACATCCGGTGGGAGGTATGGGGTGGGGCAGGGGTGCTCTCCTGGGGCCCCCACCCCAGCCACCTCTCTCCCCTTCCCCCTGCAGGCTACAGCACCTCCTCCTTCCTGCAGATGCTGCACCCTGAATGCAAGGAGCTGCCCGAGCCCAACCTGCTCCCGGGGCAGCTGTCACATGGGGCAGTGGGCGTCAAGGAGGGCCGAGTGCAGTGGATCTCCATGGCCTTCGAGTCGGTGAGCTCCCCGTGGCCAGCCGGCCAAGTGCAGAGCCCTCGCCTCAAGTGTGTCGCCTCTTTCCCTGCCCCTGGCCCAGACCAGAGGGGCTGCTCTTCGGAGGGGAAGCTGCGCCCTCCTCCAGGTCACGTGGTTATGAGTGTCAGCATCGGGGGTCAAACCAGCACCACCTGACCACAGGGCGCTGCCCTTTCTCTGATGTCGGCAGTCTGCCAGTTCCCAGGGTCTGTGTCATTTTGCAGCCTCTGGGCTGGGAAGCAGATGAGGCGGTGGTGAGGGGGGAAGGGGGGCTGGTGAGAGCCCAGGACGCTCCCTGCTGCTGCTCTGGAGGGCCAGGTTGTGAGCCACAGACCCAGGTGCTGGGCCTCCCCTCAAAGAGCTTGGAAGCCAGGGGACCAGCCGTCTACACGCATCACCACTTCCTCTGTCATCCCGACACTCCCTGGACTCCCACGCGCACGCGCACGCGCGCACACACACACGTGAGCACACGAGAGCCCTGACCTGGGCATCTGCGGACCTCAGGGCCCTGGCACTTCACTCCACGAGCCTTCCCAAGCCCTCCCCTGCTGTCCCCGTGCTGAGACCCAGGGTCCGGCCCACCTCTGATCCTGCTGTGCTCTGTGTCCTTGAACAAATCACTTATCCCCTCCAGCCTCAGGTTCCTCCTCTGAAGAACAGGGTCAGAGACCCCTGCCCTGCGGCAGCCACCCGAGGGCAGCAGTGCGGTCACATAAAGATGCTGGGACCGAAAACCCGCTCCCACTCCTGCTTTCCTTCCCACCCGAGAGCGGCCATGCCACCGAGAACAAGGCCCCAGAACCCCCTGCCTCTCAACGTGAACCCCAGGCTAATGTAGACACCACTTCAAAGGTCCAGATGTTTTTTTTAACTGTGGCAAAACATACATAATAAAATTAACCATCTTAACCATTTTCGAACATTCTGTTCAGTAAAGCCTATTTCCATTGCCATGGAACTGTCAGCACCATCCATCTCCAGAATTCTGTCCCATTAAATGTGAACCCCCTTCCGCCCCTCCCCCAGTTCTGGCACCCACTGTCCCTCTCCAGGTCTCTGTGACTTTGACTCCTCTAGGTCTCTCAGATAACTGGAATCTATAGCGTTAATATTTTTGTCACTGGCTCATTTCATTCAGTGTAATGGCCTCCAAATTCATACAGGCTGTCACCTGCGTCAGAATCCCCCGCCTTTAAAAGACTAGAGCCCTAGACAGTTTTTAGACAGGTGTAGAGGGGACAGGATGCCATGCTCAGGCTTGTCCTCACGTAGGATGTCACTTCCAAGCTGACCCCACCAACACTCACACGCACGTGCACACAGACACACTGTAAGGGTCCCGTGCTCAGGGAGAGCAGGATCGGGGCAGGGGGGCCACATGTGAAAGTCCCAGAGCAGGGTGAGGGCCTGCCTCTTCCCCTGAGCGGCTCCTCGGAGCTGCGGGCTGTGAGCCAGAATCACAGTGCAGCCAGGAGACGGGCAGGTTGCTGGGCAGTGACAGCAGCGACAATGGGAGGCACCGAGGCCTTGCCTGTCTTGGGTCATCAAAGAAGGCTTCCTGGAGAAGACAGAATCCTAGTGAGAGCCTTGAAGGCCGAGTGGGAGCTAGCTGTGCAAGCAGAGGGGACAGCGTGTGCAGAGGGGGCGGTGGGAGAGCGTGGGGGCTCTGGGGGCCGCGGCGGGCTCCGTTGGAAAGGGACGGGGGCTTGGGTTACATCAGAACCTGCTACCCTTGTAAGGATCGCATGTGCACGCAGAGGCTGGTGGGAGGTAGCCCTCGACCCCATGCACAGCATTCTCCGTGTGCAGGTGGCCAAGGGCCGGCTGCTTCTGCCGCAGAGCAGAGCCGCCATCACCTGGGAGCGGGGAGTGGGCACCGCCCACCTCACTGACTCCTGTGCCCCGCAGACCACGTACAAGGGCAAGTCCTCCTTCCAGACCTACTCCGACTACCTGCGCTGGGAGAGCTTCCTCCAGCAGCTGCTGCAGACCTTCCCTGAGGGCTCGGCCCTGCGCCGAGGCTTCCAGACCTGCGAGCACTGGAAACAGATCTTCATGGAGATCATAGGCAAGTGACAGCCCTGCCCCCCACCTCCCCCAGCCTGGGTCTGGTGGCTGCGGGTGGGGAGGCGCAGGGATGGGGAGGTGACCTGGGGCGGGCAGGGCAGGGCAGGGCCTGTCCGAACTACAGCTTGGCATCTCCTCACCCCTGGCCAAGAGCCCGCAGCAACCAGAAGGGCACTGCGGCCAGGAGCACCAGTCGGAGGCCAGAGTTCGGGTCCCCTGCTCTAGCCACATTGTTTGATCTGGAATCCCGCCACCTAGAAAGTAACAGGGATTGCCATGTGGCAGCTCTCTGTCACGATGGGCTTTCCTGGTGCCACGCCCTGTGCCCACGCCCTAACCCGTATTCTCCCTAAACTCCAAATAAGGCCTGTGGGGTGGGAGGGGCTAATGCCCACTTTTACAGGTGAGGCCCGGGGAGGTCATGGCCGACCCAGAGTGTCACCACTAGTGGTGACCGTGTCCACCTGCGCAACACCAGTCACCTCTGAACCACGGAGGGGACAGGGGTCTGTAGGCACCCCCCCACGAAGTTGCCCTGAGGACCCTCTTCTCTTGCCTTCCAGGGGTGCAGAGCGCCCTGTATGGCCTGGCCCTGTCCTTGCTCATCTGTGTGGCCGCTGTGGCCGTGTTCACCACCCACGTTCTCCTCCTGCTGCCCGTGCTCCTGAGCATCTTGGGTATGTGGGCAGAGGGGTGACAGGCATCAGGCTGTGGGGCCAGGGACGGGCAGCGGTCTTGCTAGTGGCCTCCAGGCAGCAGGTTTCTCTCCCCCCTTAACTGTCACATCTCCTCAGTGAAGGTTTCTCAACTGCCCCCACCTCCCCCTCCCAGATAGAAAGACCCTCTGCAATAGGCGTGCATAGGACCGTCCCCCACAAGCGTGTGCCCCACCCCCGGAAGGAGCACAGGGTAGTAGCTCCTGGCCCAGCGACACCTTGCTGCACCCCTCCCCCCTCAGAGCATCCGCTTCTCCCTGGCCTTGGCCCTCCTTGCCCCTCCTATCCCTAGATGTGGGGGCTCCACTCTAGGCTTGGCCCCATTCCCCAGGGGCCCTCTGAGGCCTGTGTAGGATGAGGCTGGGTCCAAGCTGCCTCCCCCGTGCCCCCTGCAGGCATCGTCTGCCTTGTGGTGACCATTATGTACTGGAGCGGCTGGGAGATGGGAGCCGTGGAAGCCATCTCCCTGTCCATCCTCGTCGGCTCCTCCGTCGACTATTGCGTCCATCTGGTTGAGGGCTACCTGCTGGCCGGAGAGAACCTGCCCCCCCACCAGGCTGAGGTGAGTGCCCTGCCAGTCCTACCCCAGCGCATCTCCTGTCTCCGGTGCAGCTCAGGGACCCCCGAGGACAGCTGGACATCCCTGGTGTCCAGCTCCCACCCAGACTGTCTTCTAGGGGCTGAGGTTTCCGTGGCCAGGCTCCCCACCCAGGGGACCTGGACTCTGGGCCTTGGTCGGGTCCCTCCCCCAGCCTGTTTCTCTAATGAGCATAAGGGGTTGGACCAGATGACACCCAAGGGCCCTTCCTGCCTCCCGGAGTCTGAGACTCATTCTCCAGCCTGGGGAGCAGGACGGGCCATCCTAGTCGTGACTCAGAGGCCACCAAACCCGTCCGGACCTCTGTGGCTCAGTGAGAACATGCTCACATGCTGTGTGCCAATACCAGCTCTGGGGCTCGTAAAGTTTTTGTTTTTTCCTAACCTGGAGTCGTGGCGGTGTGAAAACGCTCATAAAGACATAAATCAGGTGTGTGTTTAGGTGCTTCTGGTCAAGAGTTCCGTTCCAATCAGGGCCATTTATGAGGACCTACTGTGCAAATCAGCCTTAGCCTGGTCATCATAGCAACCTTTAAGCACCTGCCCGAGCGCCCTCTTCAGGGAATCATGTTCACCTGCACACCAACCCATGGGGAGCAGGTGCCGTTACCGTCCCCATTTATGGAGGCAGAACTGGGGGCCTCCAGGGGCGGGCTGGCCCCAGGCGGGGAGGGACCCTGCTGCCCTGTCAGTCCCTGGCCCCAGCTTCTGCCCTTACCCCACACCCAGGATGCCCACTCCCAGCGCCAGTGGCGGACACTGGAGGCCGTGCGGCACGTGGGAGTGGCCATCGTCTCCAGTGCCCTCACCACGGTCATCGCCACGGTGCCCCTCTTCTTCTGCATCATCGCTCCGTTTGCCAAGTTTGGCAAGATCGTCGCGCTCAACACGGGCGTCTCCATCCTCTACACACTCACGGTCAGCACGGCCCTGCTCGGCATCATGGCCCCCGGCTCCTTCACCCGGACCAGGACTTCGTTCCTCAAAGCCCTGGGCGCTGTGCTCCTGGCGGGGGCCCTGGGGCTGGCCGCCTGCCTCGTGCTCCTCCGGAGTGGCTATAAGATCCCCCTGCCCACCGGAACCTCCCTATAGCGCTGGCACCGGGTCCTGACTCACGCACCTTTTGCCCGGCCGGCATGGGACCAGGCGCTTGTTCTCTGACCCCAGAGACACGTCTCCCGGCTCGGCTCTAACTCATTCTGTTCCCAGGCCTGAGCTGGAAAGGCACGGGTTGCTCAGCGTGGGAGCCAATGCCCACCAGTGTGGCCCGATCTGCCTTCATCACAGCGCCCAGCCTGAGTAGGGTGGGAAGCAGGCTACCACCGTGCCAGATACCCCCCGACACGGGAAGAGTCCAGCCCCTCTCCATGCTGGGTCGGGGTGTCCCTCTCACGGTGCCTCAGTGCTGACAACTCTCCTACGTGGGTGTTACGGGGCCCCCATTCTACAGATGTGAAAACAGAGGCACCAGGAGGCAAACTGACGGACATGTAGCTGGGTCAGTGGCAGAGCCCAGCCACCTCCTGAGCCCCATGCTTCCCTCGGGGAATTTGCAGGAAGAGCACAGCGGGTTCAAGGGCAGGGGCCTTGCACCCCCATCCTATTTTCCCCTTTCCCCAGCATTATGGCGGCCAGTGCTGGGTGGTCCTGTGGTCCCTCCCAGGCCTTTTGGTCCTGGCCAGAGAATACAGAGACCAGCCTGGGGTTCTTCTGCATGCCCGACCCCGGCCCCAGCCTCGAGAGGCTCCTTCTCCCCGGGGCTGTAGGGCCCCAACACAGCCTTCCTCACTGATCCAAGTGCCCAGCTCCCCAACTCGACTCTGGGGCTGGAACTGGGGGAGGCAGCCCCTGGGAGACAGGGGCTGACTGTGCCTGCCGGCCATCTCACAGCAGATGGCTCCTGCCCCAGCGACAGGAAACTGCCGCCCTTAACACGAGCATTGTAACATCGCTGGCTCCACCACATTCTTAAAACTGTGATAACTGAGTGTTCCGCAGGCTGCCTGGCCAGAAGCTCTCACGAGGAGGGGGTGGGCCCGGGCCCCCCGGGGACCAAGGTCCCAGAGTGTTCTGCATGTCGGGGTGAGGTTGGGGGCTTTGGGTAGCTCCGTGGGAGTGGGGCTCAGTAGATGTGCCTTCTTTGAAAGGGCTCCTCTGGGTCCTCCGTTGGGGCATTTTTGAGGTCCTCTGGCATGCGGGGTGCTGTACCGGGCACTGGCCTCCTTCCTCGGGGCAGACGTTGGCCCTGGGCTTTAGAAAACTGCACAGAGACTGAGCGGGAACAGCCCTGAGGGTGGGAAAGATGTCGAGGGTGATGTCCAGGCTAGCCCATCTGTAAATATTAACTGGGGGGGCCGGGGATGCAAGGCTGACGTGCAGCACCATGTCCCCCCACTTCGTGCACGCCTGGGCCCAAGCAGGGACTCAGTCTTTGTGTTGGGAACAGCAGACCTTTGGACGCTCCCCTCCTCCCATCTGTGGTGAAGACAGACACTGAGCAGTTAACGGTCCCAGTTACTGGGCCCCACATTCTTCTGGGGATTTGTATCAATCTGCTGGGACTGCTGTAAAAAACATGCCACCACCCGGGGTGAGGGGAGCTTAGACGACAGAAATTTATTCTCTCACAGTTCTGGAGGCTGGAAGTCCAAACCCAAGGTGTCGGCAGGGTGGCTCCCACTGGAGGTTCCAGGGAGAGTCTGTTCTGGGCCTTTCTCCTGCCTCCTGCTGGTTGCCGGCAGTCCTTGGGGGTCCTTGGCTTGTAGACACATCACCCCAATCTCTCCCTCTGTCTTCTCATGCTCTTCTTTTCTCTGTGATGTTGACGTCATCCTCCCTTTCTAAGGACACCTGTGGTTTCAGATGAAGGTCTGTCTTAGTGACTTGATCATCTGCAAAGACCCTATTTCCAAGGAAGCTCACATGCTGGAGGTACCAGGATTAGAGTTTCAGTGCGTCTTTGGGGCAGACATTTCAACCCAGAACAGGTTCGGCCTGCGTCAGCTCCTTCAGGAACCTTACGGAGTGGGTGCTAGCATACCCATTTTGCACACGGGGACACCGAAGTTCTACGAGACAGACTTGGCTAGGTCACACAGCTAGTTAAGGTGGAGCCGGACTTTGACCCCAGCCAGCCTGCCCCGGGATGTAAGCTCAGCCAGGAAAGGCATACCACCTCCGGGAAAATCATCACGAAGCCTGATGGTGGGGACATTCTCTGAGCGGTGGGGGTCACAACGAGTGAGAGGCCTGTTGTTAGAAAATCTGGGATGGAAATCGTTGAATGTGGACAATACTTCACACTTAAGTGCTTTTTCGTCATCCTGATGTGAAACCTGGGCCCTCGGAGGCCCGGCAGAGAGCACTACGGCCCAGGGGCAGGTCGTGCCTGGGACCACACAGGCCTGAAGGGGCTGCTCAGGAGTTCAGGCCAGGGTGGGGGTGAACCCCCAGCTCTGCAGTGTGGGGGACCCTTACACGGGGTTGTGCCCCTTCCAGTGATCGGCGCTATGGGAGGAGCCAGCAAGTTCTAGGCCAAGTTCAGGTGGGAGGGGGTGACCAGGAGGCAAGTGGACAAGACACCTCAGAAGGTACTCAGAGAAAGGACTGCCTGGTCTAATAGCCTCTCCAATAACCTAGTTTTAAAGCTGAGGCAGAGTCGTTTGCATATCATTTGCATGCAGTCCAAATAATGCCCATTTATTTGTAAAGAAACCCTCACTTAGCCCATTTCCTTTTAAGAAACAACTCCTCTTCCTTCCCCTTGGCCTGTTTTTTTTTTTTCAGTGTTGTGGGGGTGGTGAGCAGGCAGCCAGGCCTTGGTGTCACGGTCACCTCCCAGCAGGTGACCAGGGCTGCCCCACTAGGTCCTATTCTGGGGACCCCTCTAGCTCTTCAGTGAGCTCGGTTCCCATCTTAACAGATGAACAGATGCCCATACGGGAGGGCAGTTTGGGATGGCACCAGGCTTCTCCCGCCCCGCCCCCTCCCCCCTCTGCCTCCCTGCCAGGCTCCCCCTCTGTGGCTGACATTCTCAACTTCAGATCTTTATTTCCTCATCAAAGCTGACCTGTCCTGATCCCTCAGGCCACATGTGGTGACCGCTCTGTCCAGCTCCCGGCCAGGAATGCGCTCCCGACCAGGGGCGGAGGCCAAGGCAAGGCTGAGGGGTAGATGTGGATGACTATTTGGGTCCACACACCTGCCTGTCTACTTGCCTACAAATAAATCCCCCTTTATCTTGTTTGTGAATAGTGGCACGCAGAGTCCCAGAGGCACTAACTCCCATGAAAAGAACCTTGACCTTCCTTTGCTACTGATGCACAGCTCACAGTCTTAATGAGCTTTTGCTGAGCATTAATGAGATGCCCTTCATTAGCTCGGGCCCAGCACTTATTCTGGGGTCTGGGAAGATGTACAGACGTTCAGCAGGTCAAGGAGGGCCATGGGGCACAGGGGAGCCCAGCAGAGAGAGACCCTTGTCACCTGCAAAAGTTCTCTGAGCCCCTGCTTCTCTCCCTCCTTCCTTTGGAGGCCAGGAGATATTCATGAGAGCCAGCTTTATTTTGGAGTGCCTACTGCATCCCAAGCCCTAACCATGCATTCTTGGGAATTCTCACAGCATTCCTCACAAGGGAATGTTTCTGTTCTGTTTCACTACTAAAGGAAATTGAAGCTCAGAGACAAGAAGTAACTGGCCTGAGATCACACAGCTTGTGAGAGACAGAGCTGGGCTTCCCACCCAGGGCTCCTGACTATATGTTCTCTGTCCCCTACAGCCTCTCAGCATGCACCACCTTTGACCTGAGGGCCAGCTGACCGACGCCCCTTGGTTACTGTCCCCCACCTGGGAGCTACTCTCAGAGAAAGGAACACCGGGTCTAGAGTCGAGAGTCCAGTGTCTGAGTCTTAGCTCTGGCACTGCCTGGGTGACCTTGAACAGATCACTGAACATTGATCCAATCCCGTGGGAAATGGGGCGGGGGACAAAATGATGTCCAGAGCTCCGAATCCTTCCACTGCTCTGCTGGCAGAATTGGAGTCTCCTGAAGTCCAGCTGCCCCTGTGTCCATCGGTGGCTGTCCCAAGTCTCTCTTGTTCTCATCACTGTTCACATCCGATAGGCAGAAGACCGCACTGGAGTTGTGAGTTCATTTGTTCAACAACTTCGTTGCTGAGCACCTACTGTGTGCCAGGCACCATTCCAGGCCTCAGTGATAGAAGGGAACGCAAACCGACCCAGACCCTGACCTCCTGGACCTTACTGGTGAGGTGGGGGAAATTAATAAAAGAACCCCTTGGGGCGTCTGGGTGGTCCAGTCAGTTGAGCATCCGAGTTCGGCTCAGTTCATGATCTCGCAGTCTGTGAGTCCCAGCCCCACATCGGGCTCACTGCCGTCAGCCTGTTAGCACAGTGCCCACTTCAGAGCCTCTGTTCCCTTTTCTCTCTCTGCTCCTCTCCCACTTATACTCTCTCTCAAACAATAAAGAAAACATTTAAAAAAAAAAGCACCCCTCAAATATATAACCACAAACAGAAGGCAGTGAGGGTGAAGAGAGAGGGGTAAGGGCACGAAGCCACGGGGCAGGGGTGGTCCCAGGAATCGCGGTTTCTGCGCTGAAATTTCAAGGCCAAGGACCAGGTTCCCTGCCTCTGGGGAGTTGACTCCACCAGACACAGGCCTTCTTGAGCCAAAGGACAGCCTACTGTAGTCTGACTTTAAGGCATTAAAGAAGGGATGCATTGTATCTTTGAGGGGACAAGGCTGGAGCCTCTTGGGGCAGCAGGCATGGAAAGGAGTGACACGCTGGCCCAGGAGAGATCACCTGGCTCCGAGTGACACAATAACCCACCAGGTGAATCAAGAGGGAGCTGAGCAAATCCGTGGAGTGGCCCTCCGCACAGGGCTCTCAGGCCCTCGGTGACTGCAGAGAGAAGGCTGCTCAGGGAGAACCAAGTCTCCTTTGCCTCCGGGGCCTCTAGAGTTCCGAGTGGTGGTCACAGCCGTTCTGGCAGGCTAAATACCACTGCCTTTGGCATTGGAGGCTCAGCGGAGTCCTGGGAAATGCTAGCCACGCCCAACAGATGTAAAATACGAACCCATCTCCCGCGGCCACACCCCACTGTGCCTGAGGAGCTCAGGCTGGCATGGGGCCTGATGTCTTTGCCCAGCCCCACCCTCCAAGGTTGCCTGGATCTGCCTCAGAGGCTCGGTCTGCATCCCGAGACCAGGCAGCAGCAGCTGGCAGTGTGCTTCCCAGCCCCAAAGAGGTGTTGGGGCCCCCCCACCGCACCCCCGAGGGAGGGGCTCAACGGGAGCCTCTTCCCTTCCCCCATGCTCTGCCCAAACTATCTCCTTCTTGGTCTCCCCGCCTTTAATCTGTCTCCCGCAGAGCCCATTCTTCCCGCTTTTCGTCACTGCACCTTGATTTTTTCTTTGAGGATCTTCCCCATCTGGACATGTAGTGCCGGTGACGCTGAGGCCCCCCTTCCCCATGCACACACACTCCCCCAATTACCCCCTTACAGCACCCCCACCCCTCCACCAGATGAGTGGGTGTGTAACTCAGGCCTGGCCAGCCAGCGCATTCCATCTTCTGACCATAGTGATTGGTGGAGGGATGGGCACCTGACCCCCAATGAGTGTCCTCCTCAGGACTTGCTGGAATCATGGGAAAGATGTGCTCTCTTTTGACTGATATTCACAGGCTGTGGGAGGAGAGCCTGGAGCTTGCCCGAAATGAGACCAAGACAGAGGAAAGCAGAACTAAGGGTAAAAGTCAAATTTCTGATAACATTACTTAAGCCTCTGGATCCAGCCATACCTGAAGCTAAACGTGCCTAGACTTCTTTCTTAAGCCAACAAATCCACTTCTCCTAAAGCCACTTTGAGTAAAGTTCTCTTTTCCTTTAAATCAAGAGTCCTAACTAAACAGTCCCCAACCAAAGGTTTCAAGGGTTGCTATTATTTACAGTCTTAAGCCCCAACTCTTTCATGTAACATTCAAGGCCCATCATGACCTAGCCTTAAGCCTCCCTTCAAGCTCACCCCCTCCAGCCATCCTAGACTCTTCATCTGCCCCAGACATTCCCCGTCTCCATTCTGGACTATGTGCACATGTCCCCCTTACGTTTCCCCGCTAACGCCTGTCCAACTCTGACCTGTCCCTCGAGACTCAGCTCAGATGCCACCCTCGCTTCCCCTTCCCTCTCATGGCCCTTTGCTGGAACACCATGTTCCATGCTGTCATGAGTCACGTCCACGTCTACCTTCCTGGCTGACAATACACCCTTGAGAAAGGAAAAAGCTGTGCCCACTCCTACGACTGCCCACGGAAGCTGGACTCTATCCCAGGGGAATGGGGATATAATGAAGGGTTCAGGACACCACCTTAAGCTTATCCAATTGGTAAAAATCTAAACATTTGATAATACACTCTGTTGGCGAGGCTATGGGGAGACAGGGTCTCTTAGGTATTGCTGGTGAGAGTATAAGCAACCGTCATGGAGGGTAAAATAACTATCAAAATCACAACTGCATGATCCTTTTGACTAAGCAAACCCACTTCTGAGAATTTAGCCTGCAGATAAACATACACTGGTCAAGTGTAGACGTTAATCACTGAAGCCTTGCCTGGTATAGCAAAGGACTGGGGGCTCCTAAATGTCCATCAACACAGGGACCAATGAAATAAATTAGTCCCTTCAGACTCTAGAATACTCTGTAGCTGTGAAGAAAGAACAAGGAAGCCAAGTGCCAACATGCGAAATATCGCCAAGCTACATCAAATAGGCCAACGTGGCAAAACAGCATGTAAAATGTGCTAGCTTATGTATTAAAAAAAGTAGGTAGGGGAGAGGATATATACTCATTTTTGCTTGTGTACGCATAAAGAACCCCTGAAGGAAGCGCAGGAAAGGCTAAAACACTGGTTACCTGTGGGCACGGCGGGGGGCAGGGAGTACCAGGCAGATGGCAGACAATAACTGGAGGAAGACTTTTTTAATAAATCTTTTCACATTCTTGGACTTTTTTTTTGACTGCAGGAATGTAGTACCTGGATGATTTTTTTTTTTTTTTTAAGCAGAGGAGAGATGTGGCTTTCATCTGCTCCTCAGAGAGCTCACTCTGGCTGCAGGGAAGAGGGTGGACGGAGGAGGGTAGAGCGAGGCAGGGAGAGCAGTGAGGAAGGAGGGAGGGGGGCACCCTCCACTCAGAAAAAGCATCTACAAACATCAGCCGAAGTGCTCTGAACCCAGGCACTGCCAGGAGCTGGTGGGGCCAGCAACAGTCTCTCCTTGCCTCCTTCTCTAAGCAGAAACCCGGACAATCACCTGCTCTGAAGCCAAAGAATTTAATCAGAGCCTTGGGAGTGCCGGGGAGTGTGGCACCACCTGATGCCTCTTCCTCTCCCCCTTGGAGGTGAGCAGGCAGAGGGAATTGTTGGTAGGGGCACAGGGTGATAGAAAAAGGATGGGACTGGGCTACGTGTCCGTGCTGGTGTGGAGCCCTACAAATCAGGTTTTGTGTCCTCATTCTGCTTCCATTAACTGTGAATTTGAGCAAGTCACTTGCTCTATCTTAACCTGTTTGCTCATCCATTAAATAGAATAATCCATGGTGCATGCCTGTTGCATTTTAAATGAGGTAATATAATGCCAAGGGCTTGGCCATAGCGATACCCGCTAAACCACCATCACTACCATCGTCATCGTTATGTAACAGATTTCTCCCAACCCAGGGTAGCATTTATGTGCTTAGGTTGCAAAGCACTTCAATAAATAGGGACTATTTGCTTCCCAATTCGTTTTTCTCCAACTGTGAGTGGTATGTTTTTTCTTGTCCCATTGACTCTGGGTCTGGCCATATGCCTTTGCATTGTCTACCGGGATGCTGGGAGGAGTGAAGCAAGTAAAGACTTGAAATATGTCTGTCCGGGGGGACTTGCCCTCTGAGCTTCTGCTTCTCCGAGAGAAAGATGATGCGCCCCAGGGAGCCCACTTGTTCTAGGAGGTTGAGAAATATGTGGGACAGACTGGACCCAACCTGTAGTCTAGAGCCAAGCAAACTGGTCCTAGCATTGATCACCTGACTCTCAGCGGACACTGTAAGTTATTGTTATTTTAAGCCACTGGGTTTGGGGAGATTTGTTTTGTAGCATTATTGCAGCAATAGCTGACTGAAGCATTGGCCATTACTTCCAGAATAAAGTTGAAGGTCCTTCACGTAGTCTTAGAATTCTGTTGGGATCTCATTGACAACTTCCCCATTTTTAACTCACACGACTGCCTCCACTTTGTACCTCGGGCCTCAGTTGAACCAAACTTATTTCAGTCCTGATGCATATGCTCCTCTGGCTCACCTCCAGCCTCTGCTGCAGGCCGTTCTCCCTGCCTGGAACATTCCGCTCCCTACTGCACCTTGATAGCTCCTTCCTACCCTTTGGGACTCAGCTTCCTCCAGGAAGCCTTCTCTATTGTCTCAAGTCTGAGTTGGCTGTCCTGAGGTGTGACCCCACAGCCCTTTGTATTTCTTGTACCCTTTGTTTTTAGTGACCTTCAACTTGTCTCTCCCCATGAGGGAATACTCCATGAAGGCAAAAGACCGAATGTCCCCAGTTCCTGGCATAGAGTATATTCATTGTACATATTTTCTGAATGAATGAATTTCCTGCCCCTTTCAAGCCTCCATCTGCCTACCTGTAAAACAGCAACTATCTCATCAGAACTGGGGCAGAAGGATGCCTTTGCTTTGCTTCTCTACAGGGGGATGAATTAACAGGTGTCTTTTACTCTCCAGCAACTCTGCATCCTTCCTTGCCTTCAGCCTCCTTCCCCATCTCTTGTCAAAGGGACTGGAGGTGAAGGCTGTGGTTTCTCAGCAGATCAGTGAAGCCTTTGTTCTGCACAAGCCTCCCTGACAGAGATGCTGCTTGTACTTATCTGGCTTGTGTGGGGAGAGGAGAAAGGCTTTGGACCGGGCTGAGCCCAAACAGCCACTCTATGCCTGCCAGAGTGCCTTCGGGCAGATCTGCCTTCCCTTGGTGAGAACAGGCAGAATTCTGCAGGGAGGGGTGGAGGAAGGCTGAGGTATAACTAAGTCTCTTGCACATGCCTTGAAGTCATGTCATCACAACCACACTCCTTGAAAGGAAGATTGTATCCCAGTTTTTCAGAGAAGAAAGTGAGTCACCCATGCACACCCAGTGGTGGAATTCTAACCCAGGCTGGCTGACTCCAAGGTCAGTTTCGACTGCATGCAATTGCCTCCACCCTGAGCAATGACCTCAGTGGTGCAAGTGGCATCAAAGGAGACAGAGAGCTTAGATGACATTATTATAATAAAAAGAGAGACACCCTGAAATGGGTATAGCACTATGCAATCCACAAGAGGCTGTCTCACTAGTTTCCCACAACTTGGCAAAGCAGGCCTATTATCACCCCATTTTACAGAGGAGCAAACTGAGGCTCAGTAAGGTGAAGTGATTTCTCCCAAGATCTCACAGCAAATGGCAGAGCTGAGGCAAGACTCCTCCCACCTTTGTCCCCTGGATCACTGAACTCCAGAGGTTCCACTCAGGGATTCTGGGGCCCTTGCCCCAGGAGGACTTTGGGGCATCTGATACTTTGGAACAGGTCCTTTCTCCATGGTGTGGTAATCAGACCATTAGACTGCCTAGGTTCCGCTTATAGCTGTGCAGCCTTGTGAAAGCCACGTGATCTCTTTGAGTCTCAATATACCAGTTATCTATTGCTGCCTAACAAACCACTTCAAAAACTAGTGGCTTAAAACAATAGCCATTTATTTAGTCCATGATTCTGTAAGCTAATTAAATTAAGCTAGGCTCCTCTGGGTGGTTCTTCTGATGCTAGAGGCTCCCTCATGTGTCTGCAGTCAGCTGTAGGTTAGCTGAGTGGTTTTGCTTTGGGGCTTGGCTGGCTGTCAGGCTGGGCGAACAGGGGTCACGGGGCCATATGTCACTCACCAGGCTTGTTCACAAGGCAGCATGATGGTTCCTGGAGAATGAGCAGGAGTGCACAAGGCCTCCTATTATGACTTGAATTGTGTTCAACCCTCCTGTTACGGGTTGAATCCCTGAAGACGGATTATCCAGCTTTGTTTTAGAAAAGAGAGAGAAAGCAAGGGTGGAGGAGAGAGAAAGGACATATACATTTGCCAACCCCAAAATGCAATTTATAAAATGAAAATCTGGTGTGACATTCTACTAAATTAACAATTTATAGATAATTCACTATGCTTATACCATTAAGCAAATACACTTTAAATTGATTTCAAATTAGTGGGCTAATGATTTCCCTCAGGTCCAGTCTCTGCCAGCCCCCCCAGTGCAGTGTTTTTAATAAGAGGTAGGTGTGCAATAACGGCCTCTTTATTCCATAATTGAAGCCATAATTGAACTTGAGGTCATGTCCAAGGGCCCTATTGATCTACATAGAGAGGAAAAGTGCTGACAGTGACCATCTTCAGGCCAAAGAGATGGGGTGGGCCAGAGGAGAATCCTGCAGCTGTGGCAGATTTGGAGATCACTTTTTGTATGACTTGCAGGTAGCTTTGATGGCTGATGAGGAAGTTAAATAACCTTGAGACAGGGAGAGCTCTTAATTCCAGTCCTGCAGGGACTCTCTAAAGGTTTGTTAAGGATATGTGTGACCCTCCAAGATTCCCAGGATCCCGGAATGAACACTGCACCCTCTCTTGTCCCACCATGCCTACCTGACCCCCAAATCTCTAGTCCAAAGGAATCCAAGCCAAGGTACACCACATGTGTGTTCTACTTTCCTTTCTCATCCTGAGTTTCAAGTCCTTTAACCCTCAGCTCAGCCAAGATCTTCTCCAACCCCAACTCAGAAAGTCAGGATAGGAGGTCATTGGTTCTTGTTGACATAGTTATGGTTGCTTCCATTTCATAAAGCACAAACCATTATCCATCTCTACTGTTACCTCCAAAGGGGCTGTAAGAACTTTCTCTCCATCTCAAGAGAACATTGGAGTCTCATTTTATTCTTCATCAGTCATTTTGGCTGTTCTGAACCCAGAGATCTTTTGTCCAAAAGGTATGCCTGACAGAAGGAAGTGGGAAGGGAAGCAGAGGGGGAAAACGAAAAATCCAGAGGAAAAAAAGCAAGAATGACAGAGCTAGTGTTAAAAAAAGAGCATAGAGCAACAGAGAGAGAGAAATTTTACAGAGGAGTAAATGTGTAATGGAAAAAATCTCATGACCTCAAGGTCAGGGAGAACAGCCAGGGAGGTGAGGCAGACTGTGGGCACTTGGTCTCCTAATGAATGTATCAATGTTTAGGACAATCGGTAAAATACTCCATGTGTGCCCTTGAGATTGTTGAGCTGTCTATAAAATAGTCCAAATTTGAACCCTAAAATTATCTAAACATTGTATACTAGCAGTAGATACAATGCTCCCAAATCTCATAAAATCTAGACAAAAGACAAGAATGGAGAAAACCAGAGAAGGAGCTTGCTATTTCCCTGCTACCTATCCCCATCCCGTTCTTGGAGCATAAAACTCCTTGCAGATTTTTAATTGACCTTTGAATGTGTGAAGCTCCCAAGACTCTTCCATTGCTCTAATGGGGAGGTGGGGGGAGGTAAATATGATGCTCCTGGTTCTTCTTGGCCAGTGCTTCTCTCAGACATGTTGTACCTGGGGTGTGGAGGAAGGAGAAGGTTATTCATTCTAAGCTCTGCATCATCTCATTCACATTCCAATACAGGGGTCAGTCATGGTGATAATCAAAGAGAAGAAAGGTCTCAGAGAAGAATGTCTCTGGTTTCTAGGGAGAAATTAGTAGGGAATAGTTTTCTAATCAATATTGATCAAAAAAAGTCCCAGAAAAATCTAAAGCCACATTATTTAAACAGAGTTTTCCCTAGAACATCTTCTCTGTTGATCAAAAAAAATGAAGAAGGGCAAAATAACCAAGAAGAAATTCATTTTTTCCAAAAATGACTGTAAATTGATGCTATTATATATGTATGTATATATACACATACACTATGATCAGCAATTTCACTCCTGGGTATGTACCCTACATAAATGAGTGCTTTGTCCAACAAAAGGCATGCACAAGGATGTTCACAACTTTATTCATAACAGCCTCAAGCTGGAAACAACTCAAATGTCCATCAACAGTAGAATGGATCAATAGACTGTGCTTTATTCACACAAAAGAGTATTATACAGAAATAAAAAAGAATGAACTACTGATATGCAATGACATGGATGAATCTCAAAACATGATGCTGAATGAAAGAAGTCAGATATAGAAGAGTGAATACATTTATATGAAGTTCAAGAACAAGAAAAACTAATCTATGGTGACAGATGTCAGAAAAGGGGTTACCTTTGGTGGGAGGCAGCACAAGGAAGTGGTGCTAAAAATGTTATGTATTTTATCTGGATAGTGGTTATACACACATGCACACTTGAAGCTTTATATTTAAGATTTGTGTACTTGATACAAGTTATTCCTCAAAATGATTAATAAATATTTTTAAATGGTCACTTCACTCTATCAGTCCAAAATTTAAATCATCGTCTGTCATTCACTTCTCAGGGGCCATAAAATTCACAAACCCTTGAGCTTTATTTTCCATTTTGAGGGAAATGGAAACATACTTGCTCATTGTGCAAGTGAGGACAGTGAGGCATGGGATCTTCCAGCAGAGGCACCACTACAGATCATACAGTGTAAGGCTGGACTGACAGGTGTCATGGCGAGTGCAGACTGTGAGCCACGATCTGTGGCACCTCTGTCCTTCCTCATGGCATTATTGATGTGGTGCATAGCGCCTGAGGCTGGACATGCCCCTTGGAGCTGCCAAGCGGTCTCTTCATCCCATAGCCCTGCCACTCTCTCCCTAGAGCAGAACAGGATGGCTGTCACAGCAGCTCTTGGATTAATTTCAAGACATAGCAAATTAGAGTTGAATTATAGTCCAGCCTTGTGATTTCCAAGAGTTATCATTGTAGTGACCCAACTATGCTTGGTGACCATACGCCACGGGTAGCTCCCAGAGGCTATTTCAGCACCTCGGACAGAGGTAGGGCCCCCGCTAAGACCGGGTGCCCAGCAGGGTCTATTATTTCAGCACCAGGGACAGCGACTCACGCATTAAATGGGTATGGAAACAGACTGGGCTTGCAAAACGTATTTGCAGAGAGCAGTCTTCCCACAGTTTGCTATTTACGCACAACGCTACTGCTTCCAGCTTTGTATAACAATTAAAATCTGACAGCATTAAAAATGTATGTGTGATGAGAAGATTGGTTTGGAAAACACCCAACATTTACCTCCCTTCCACCTCCACCTCCTTCCTCCAATCCAGGTATTTCCCAAGGGACCGCACTTCAGGGAATGCCCAGGTAAATAGGGTTTCTCATATTTTAAAGTTGTCAGTGGAGTACATGGGTAGAAGAAAAGAACCCGTGGGACCAAACTTATTTTCCCTCTGAAACCTACATACAAGAATACCTTCCTCTCTGAGAGTGAAAAGCGAGGTTATTAGAGATCTTTCCTTCAATATTGAAAGTCTGCGGTGTGCCAGGCCTTGTGCTCAGCACTTGAGTTATAGTGATGAGTCAAATAAATTCCCTGTTCTCATGGAGCATACAGTCCAGTGGGAAGAAAAGACCAAAGAAGAAAATACATAAATATATCAATAACTAGGATAATTTCAGTTCATTGTAAGATCTACAAAGAAAATAAGCAGAGAAATGGGCTGTATTGTGACTGGGTGAGAACTAGTCTAGCTAGGGCAGTCAAGGAAGGCTGCTCTGAGGAGATGATGAATGATTTGAGTTCAGAACAATGAGAAGGAGCCAGACTTGTGAAGCGTTAGTGGAAATACATTCCAGGGGAAAGGTGCCACAATTGCAATGGTGCTCCGGTGGAAACAAATGTGGCATGCTCAGAGGGTGGAAAGGAGCCCATTGTGAATGGAGTCTGGTACATGAGGAGAAGACCTGGAGGAAATAAGGTTGGAGAAATAGGAAGGAACCTGTCCACGTGGGCCTGTGGGTCATATGACATGTTGGGATCCCAAGCATGGGAGTGATCTGATTTATGTTTAAAACAATCTGAGTTTTAGCTGCTATGTGGATAATGGACTGGGGAGGTGAGAGAGGAAGCTAGCAGACCAAGTTGGACTGTTGCAATGGTCCGCTGAGAGACAACGGTGATGATAACCCTTCTCACCTCCCATCATTTGCAATTTTATCTCCAAGATTAAGGATGCACTTCTCTGAGTCATCCATGCTCCCTTTCCGCAGTCCCTCTTATAACCAGTGCCACACACTGGTTATTGTGAGATATTATGAGAGAACATGCACAGGGTCACATATTATGGCTTATGCCGTTGAAAGAATGAATAAATGGTGGCTTCAGAGCTACCTGTCTCATCTAGAAATAGAATCTATTACCTCTTTTACACCAGTTTTTCTCACTCTCTCAATTCATGGGCTACTGCTTGGGGAGGAAGGACGTGCAGAGCACTTAATCCACTCCTCATGGCTCATCATCTGAGAAATAAGCCTTACCAAGCCAGTGGAAATAGTAGGCTCATGCTGATGGGATATCAATGGAGGGGACTATATACTATCATATATGCAGTGAACAAAATAATGAACATATATGATACTTAAAGCATTAATGTAATAGTGATATCACTCCCCAGACCAGCCAGAAAACCCAGGGAGACCACCAATACATAATGTGCAAGTCTATGCTCTAGGTTCAACAGCCATAAGTGCCTTGGGAATTTGTATCCAATATGACCACCAAGAAGGGAGCAAACTGTGCAATGAGAGGAAAAACAAAGGTCACTTGGCTTAGTATCAGGCCCTCTGGCACTTGGTCTCATCTCATTCACCAATTTACTTGAAGATGTCAGGCAAATCCTTTCCTTTCCCTGGGCCTCGTTTTTCTCAAATGTAAAATGAGAGGGTTTATTTGAACCTCATGATTTTCTAGCTCAAGAAGTCTCTAAATCTATAATGGCCCTAGGACCTTAACTTCCCACATTCTTTTGTATCTCTTTGTGTACTCCCCCCCCCAAAAGTATGGAAAGCATGTATCATTGTGCCCATTTGTCAGGATGGGAAAACTGAGGCCGCAAGATCACACCATTCACAACTCTACCCAACTGAATGAGAGAGGGCTTAGATGCAATTACAACTCACTCAGGTAAACCCAACTCTTCCAGAAGGAGCTCACAGGGGTGCATTCTGCACAGCCTTCCTCACCTCACTCCAGATACCCCCTCCCCTTCTCTCAGCCCCTTCAAGTCCCTGCTGCTGGATCCTGGCTCTTCTGCAACCTCTCTGGTCATCATCAGGAGATGTGCTGGTACTACAAAGACGCTTGTACTCCATGCAGCCTCTGGTGGGTATGTATTGCTATTTCAGTTTCAAGGCTATTGGCAAATCCCATCATGGCCAGGCCCTTCCGCTGGGCTCATAATTTGGAAAATGTCAGCTCATTAGCATGGGGAAGGAGAGGAAGACACTCTGGGCTTTATTCACCAGTCCTGATTTAGTAGGTGTTCCCTTGCAGCTCCTGGGCCTTGAAGGAATCTGGGCCCTGCCTGTGTGTGCCTGTATTTGTTATGGAAATTACTGTTCACCCATACATATAAATCTGCAAGAGAGCCTCTTGTCATTTCTAATAGTTCCACAGTCTGCACTGGGAGAAGTCTGGGCAGAGCTGAGGCTATTTCAGAGATACCAAAACCTCCATCTTTGTGGTAACATTAGAGAAATCCTGACCACCCAAAGAGCTCATGTAATAGTTTCTGGTCATCAAGAGCCTGCAATGTGCCCAGCATTGTGCTCAGGGTTTCCCATGTATCATCTCATTTAATCCTCACATAACCCAATGATCTCCACATTTTAGACGAGAAGACTGAAGTGAGGAGAGATTTAAGAGACTTAATATCGCAGGAATGGAAAGCAGATACCTTTAAGTGCCCAATTTCTAGGTCATCTCCATGATTCTTTGATTCTTTAGGGAATAAAATCATGGCGAGCAGAGAGGAAGGAATGGTAGTGGTATGCTCCATAAGAGGTGGACACTCCCCAAAGCAGTCGCCCACTATTTCTCCCCTGGGAGGTGTTCTGCCTCCATCTGGAGGAAGTTTCTCCTCCACAGAATGAGACTTGGGGCTCAAAATCTTGGCTTTTTATTACCTTTGTGGTACAATCATTCTTCTCTCCTTTCCTTTATTGTTAAGAATTCTTTCAGTTGTGCCAGAAACATGAAAATCCTGGACAATTTCTGGTTGGGGACATGGCTCTACCCAGAGGCTCAAGCAATGCTGTTAGAACTCTGTCTCTTTCCAAGTCTCAGCCTGCTTGGTGGACCTGTCCAAACCAGTAGCCAAGAGAGTCATCACGGGCCCCAAATTTCAAACTCCCAGACAAAAGAACACCATTATTGACAAACACACCAAGACTAAGTATGTGTATATTGTATTTTTCCAGTCATGGCCCCCACAGTATCTCCCATGTCCTTTTACAACGTAACACTGACACTCCTTTCATCTCATGGTCAAGTTGTCCCTTCCCCTTGAATCTGGGCAGATTTTATGGCTGCTTAGAGCACTTGAAAATGGAAAAAGTAATGCTTTCTCTATTTCCAGGTTCAGCCCTTAGAAACTGGCAGCTTTGGGGCACCTGGATGGCTCAGTCGGTTAAACATCTGACCTCGGCTCAGGTCATGATTTCAGAGTCCATGAGTTCAAGCCCCACGCCAGGCTCTGTGCTGACAGCTCAGAGTCTGGATCTTAATTAGGATGCTGTGTGTGTGTGTGTGTGTGTGTGTGTGTGTGTGTGTGTGTCTTTCTCTCTCTCTCTTTCAAATATAAATAAACATTAAAAAAAGAAAAAGGAGACTGGTAGCTTCTATTTGTTGCCTCTTGAGATACTCACTTCTAAAGCTCTGAGCCCCCATTTGAGAAGTTCAAGACCACCATGTTGTGAGGAAGCACAGGGCATGTAGAGAGGCCAAGGGCAGGTGTTCAGTTACAACAGCCCAAGTGGAGGTTAAAGTGGACAACCAGCATCACCGCCAGACATGTGAGTGACATCACATCAAGGTGATTCCTGTCCCTGTAGTGAGTCCTCCTTGGTAACGTCCCAGACATCATCTAACAAAGACAAGTCATCCCTGCTGTGTCCTTTCCCAATTCTTGGCCCACAGAATCTGTGATCACAATAAAATGGTTGCTTTAAGCCACTAAGTCTAGGTGTCCTAGGTCATGCAGCAAAAGATAACTGGAATTTCGTGTGTGTGTGTGTGTGTGTGTGTGTGTGTGTGTGTAGATGTGTGTGGTTTAGAGAGGTTGTTTCCCAAGGAATTAGAAGGCAGACAGATAAGCACATGAGAGAAACCAGCTCTATATCTAACACCTGAAGAACTGTGCATGGGGCCCAGCAAACCTAAACGTACCAGCTCTCCCTGCTGGCAGAAATGACTGCATGGTGAAGACAATGTACACGTGGTCTGTCCCAGTGTCGGGCCTCACATTGCCCAGGTAGCTTGGCAGAGTGTTAAAGGACTTAGCAAGCTCTTCTGTATACCCCCTCTTCTTCTAGCCAGTGAGCTGGCTGCTCCTGTAAGCAAAGTGTCCCCAAGCGGGGTCTCTAAGCTGCCCAAGCCCAGGGTTTCCCACTCACCTCTTTTTCCTTATAAATGGAGCCCCACCCCTGAGCTGTATGTACTATGGCACTGGCATTGACCTTGAGGTCCCTGTCCCTTTTACGCACCAAACCCAGGCCAGTCATTCTCTCAGCCCCTCCAGCCCCTTCCTGGGTTCTTCTCATCCCCCTGTTCCTCCTACAGCCTCCTGGATTCTGACTCAGAAACAATCTTTAAATTCTGCTCCTCTTCTTGCCTTTCTGTGCTTATTCCTTCCAGGGGCTGCCAAACTGCTCTGCTTCTGGGGCTCTTCTCTCCTCTTTTCCGAATGCTTAGATTCTCAACAAGCCCCAGGTCCGTCATCCCCTCCTTGCCCAAGTCATCAACCCACAGGAAGAAACGGAACTGCCTCGGGTACACAGCATCGGGGCAAAGAGTGCGGTCTCCATACCAGCCTGACTCTAACTGCTGGCTCTGCTGCCCGCCAGCTATGTGGCCCCCAGCACATTAGTCGGTCTCTCCGTGTCTCATTGTCCTGCCTGCAAAAGAGAGACGACAATAGCTCCCATCTTGTGGGGCTGCTGTGAGGATTAAACAAGATAACCCAGCTAAAGGACTCCGCACCTTGCTCCTAGTCATTGACATGAGACCAGGGCTCCCAAACTCCTTGTTTAAATACAAATTCCAACAGGGCCAGGTTTGCTCATGCTCATTCATGCGGGAGAAGAGACAGTGCCCATCACCCTCCTCTGGTTTCACAAAGCCAACTCACAAGTGTTTAATACCTTCCAGAAAACAGAAATATCTGCTTACATGTTACCACCAGGGTGGTAAAGTTTTAAGTAAGACAATCAGTTGGAATTATGGGGGGAGGGTGTTTCTTTAAAAGTGAAAACTGCTAACCAAGGAGCACTGCAACCACCTCTGAAGTCAGGGTGCCCGTATCAGGCTCTTTTGTTAGAAACAACATTGGCGAGGGTAGATTTCTCATGCAGACTAGAATGAACCTGCTTTCCCGTAGCTGCGAGGAAAGTGGAGACTTTTTTTTTTTTACATCTTATCCTGCTGAGATCTCTTTCACCACCAGCTATAAGGACTTACAGTTTCAAGGCCCAATATTGGAATTCTATTAGTCAGCACAGAAGGGGGGAAAAAGCAGTCTTGAGGAGGTCAAAACTCAAAATATAAAAGAGAAAAAAATAGAAGTGTTGTAAAGTGAAATGCGGGCGTATTAGATAATTCCTATTCGTACGGAGTATATAATAACCTCAGTACATGGTAGGTATTATTTTTGTCTTTGTTCTTATGACATGTAACCCTACTGAAGCCACAATGCAAATGGTCAGTGTCACCATGGCACAGAGCCCAGCAACCAAAAATTTACTTAAAATCATTTCAATTCTTCAGCTGCATAGCTCAAGGGGACACACAGAAGTGAAGTCAGAAAAACTTCCCAGATTCCTATCTCCGTCACCTACATCCATGTCGTATTTCGTTCCCCCTGGAGACTCCTTCCTGCCAAATTCCCCGATTAGGACTCTGGCTCCTGAGCTACCAATTTTCCCACTGTTCCTTCCTAGTCTCCCTGATCCCAATATCCCAAAAGCCAAGGAGCTGGTCTGATAACACAAGGCCCTTCCCTGGAGTGGGGAGGGGGACTATCAGGAGTGGAAGGAACCCAGAAGACAATCCCAGAACCCCCTTTATCGGGTGGGGTCAGGGACAGGCTGGGAACACCCCCAGGTCAATCCTTCCTGTCCCACCAGACTCCCACCACGTGACAAAGGCCCCCCGTGGCGGGCATCTCTCTTGGCCCCAGGAACATCAGTATTCCCTACTTAACATTTACGAAACATCTAACTCTGACCCACCGGGGACTGCAGCAAATCACAGAGTCGGGGCTGCTGCGTGGGGAGAAGGCTTGGCCTCTCTCAGCCCCCGCTGTTCACACACCAGCCTAGAACATTGGGAAACAGCCTGGTGATGCTTTGAATCTCAATCCACAGTCCGGATGCTGGCCCTGCGACAAATCCCAGTGCCAGTTGGAATGGGCCGCTGGGGTCTCACCTGCCTGCCCTGCCTGGCCCAGATTGCCGGAGGCTCAAACAAGGGAGCACTTTGGAAGAGCCCTTCCCCTTTCCTCAACAAGACATCTCCTCGCCACCCATCGCCACAGCTTCCAACACACCCTCCATTCAGCTTAATTCTTCAGTTTAAGAAACTGTCTCTGAAACATTCCCTGAAAGCCAATGGGGACCCGTCGGCACTGGGATGTGAGCTTCTTGACCACAGGCACTTTGTCTCACACATAGTAGGTGCTCAATAAATATGAACTGAATTAATAAATGACTGCTCTTGTCTTAATCAACAACATAGATTAAGGGGCACCTGGGTTGCTCAGTCGGTTAAGCATCTGACTCTTGATCTCGGCTGAGGTCGTGATCTCACGGTTTGTGGGTTCAAGCCCGATGTGAGGCTCCTCGCTGACAGGATAGAGCCTGCTTGGGATTCTCTCTCGTTATGCCCCTCCCTTGCTCTCTCTCACTTTGTCTCTGAAAATAAATAAACTTTAATTTTAAAAAAAGAGCATTGATTAAGCTAGACTATGTTACTCACTGATACCTGGCAGAGAGTAAGTTTTTGAAGGGACTGGATACAGTTATTCATCCGTCCACTTGGCAAATACTAGCGGAGCCTCTATGCAGGCACCGTGCTAGGCACTGAAATACGGGCAATCAGAGCAGGAACTTCCTCATCCTCATGGGGATGGAATGGGCTGCCCTGGTTAGACATGAGGGCACCCTTGCCCTGCCCCAGAGCCAAAGCCCCTTGGGCCTCTTCTCCAGAGAACAAGCTCTCTCCAGCCACCCATCGCTACCCAGCCTCCTCCCCCCAGGAAATTCACAAAATGAGAGACCAGAGGTGAGGGAGGGAGTGTCACTGAAAATGGCCATTATCAGATTAGACAAACCCCATGGCCTCCAGCCAGCTCCGCCCACAGCCCCAGCCACCAATTTACTGGGATGAAAAAGGCTCATCCATATTTCATTTCAGGCATTCAGCATCCTCAGCTGCCGTCCGTCCCTTCAGTGGGCCCATTTCACGCCTCCCTGCCTCAGAGAAGGCCCTGGACCTAAGGGGACACGCAGGCCCTGAGCTGACAGCCCATTTGCCCAAAGTCTACCCCCACCCCCCACAACACATTCATTCTGTGATGCACTCGGGCCCCTTTCTGAGCCCAGCCCCCTCCCTCCACCCCCTCCCATGGGCCAAAAGAAAAGTGATTCACCCCTCTTGCCAGGAAAGCAGCCCAGCTTCCTCGTGCCCTCCCCCCGGTGTCCCCACCTCCCCCAAGGGACCTGGTGCTGGCCACACACCTAATGTGTCGGCAAATCGGCACAGGGATGGGGGAGCAAGTCTTAGTCCCTGCAGGTGGGTCTAGGACAAGGCGAGGGATTTTCAAGCATGAAAAGGACCTCAGAGATAAGGGAACTGCTATTCGTTTTCTCTCTCCCTCAGCAGGATGGTCCGGCATTTGCCTTTTCCCCTCTTCTTGCGGAACCAACGAGAAACTAAAGCAGCCAGAGGACTCGGCAGGACCCAACAACCTTTGGAAACTGCAGGGTTGCAGTAGCTTGGCCACAGATAAGCAGGGAGCCGAGGAGTGGGCAAAACAGTACGGGAGGCAGGCAGGAGCAGGGGCCCACTCTGTCCTCATCCTTAACCACAGCCAAATGAAAGCTAGGGAGCTGAGGAAGAAGAGTGGGACCAGGAGCCTCCGGGGCTGCAGGGCCATGAACCAGAGAATGGGGGAGCTTTGCTCTAGTTCAGCTCTGCTACAGTGACCTTGGATGAGTCCCTTCCCACCCCTGCAATTCACTCGCTCCAACAGAAAGTGAAGGAATTGCATCAGGTCTGTGATTTTAAAGACAGAGCTTAAAGGACACACTCTTCTCAGAGTGGAGTGACGTCTGGACTCCTTGCTCGCCCAGGTGGTCCCAAGCTCAAAACCAGGAGGGGGCTTCTGAGCAGTGCTTCGGGGGTGTCCCCAGCCTAACCCAGCGGTTCCCAATGGGACACAATAATTTAATGAAGTGGGGCTCCCCGTGCACGTGACCTACTGAGTCCCCATCTTTGAGGTGGGGAGCCTGGCGATCGGCAGTTTCCAAAAGCTCTCCTAGCAAGATGAGTCACAAAGCTGAGCTGGAAACAGGTGAGCTGGAGGGGAAGGAGAGGAAGGAGGTGGGGCAGGGACCCTCTGAGACTCCCAGAGCAACAGGCAGAGGAGCTGAGGGCCCAACCTGTCCGGGGAGCACCTTCACTGCCCAACCTATCCAGGGAGCATCTTCGCTGCCCAACCTGTCCCGGGAGCACCTTTGCTGCTCAGGCTGTCAGGGGAGCACCTTCGCTGCCCAACCTGTCCCGGGAGCACCTTCACTGCCCAACCTGTCCAGGGTGCACCTTCACTGCCCATCCTGTCCGAGGAGCACCTTCACTGCCCAGTCTGTCCGGGGAGCACCTTCACTGCCCAGTCTGTCCGGGGAGCACCTTCACTGCCCAGCCTGTCCGGGGAGCACCTTCACTGCCCAACCTGTCCAGGGAGCATCTTCGCTGCCCAGTCTGTCCTGGGAGCACCTTCACTGCCCAGTCTGTCCAGGGAGCACCTTCACTGCCCAGTCTGTCCTGGGAGCACCTTCACTGCCCAGGCTGTCCGGAGAGCACCGTTGCTGCCCCACCGCAGGGAGAGCACAGGCAGCAGACGCTCTTCCGGCCCGTGCAGGGCCGGGCGTTACCCGCCTCCCCGAAGCCTTCTTCGCTGTACAGCTGCGAGCCGTGAGCTCCTTCGAGGGCTCCCCCGGAGCACTGGAGTGTCTGTTTACAGTTCATTAGCTACTTGACAGAGGCTCCACGGGCAAGAGACATAAAAGAGGAAGTGTCAGGGCCCAGGCCTGGCGCAGATGCGTCAGAAATGAAGATGAAGCCGCTCACAGATGGAGCGGTCTGACGGTCGTTACAGCAGCCGGGCCGGGCGCCTGGCCTTGCAGGTGACCGGTGAGCACAGCTCGGCTGACCCGAGACCGCACGCCTGGTGCTCCCCGCGTGCCCACAGCCCAGACACAGCCACGATGTTGGCAAGAGGGGGGTGGTTAGGGAAATGATGCGGCAGCCCCCCCACGGCATACTACCCGGCCATGAAAAATTGTATTTACAAGGAACTTGTCACTACACGCGAGACTACTTATGTGCCATGTGAGTAAGGGAGGGAAGGGGCCCCCGGGGGGCTCAGTCGGTTAAGCATCCAACTTCAGCTCAGGTCATGATCTCATGGTTTGTGAGCCCAAGCCCCTCATCGAGCTCTGTGCTGACAGCGCAGAGCCTACCTCGGATTCTCTTTTTCTCCAGCTCTCTCTGTCCCCCCGCCCTCCTTCTCTCAAAATAAGTAAACTTACAAAAAAAAAAAGACAAAGTCAAGGAAAAGCAAGATGCAAAGCTGCACGAACAGCATCAACCCCTGTGAAATGAAATTGCACACGGGAAAAAAACTGGAAGGAAATACTCGAAAAGGTGATGATGGTCCCTGGGTGCTGACTCCCTTTCCCTACTTCCTTCTGTTCCACCTTTCCCACATCTTCCACACTGAGCACGACTGCTTTTTATTTGTAAAATAAAAGACTGAATTCACCACCTGAGCTCGTTCCCTCCTGCCGTCCACCGACCAAGGACAGAGCCCGCTTTCCCGGCCAAAGCCCCGCCTCCTTAAGGCCCAAACCCATATTTCCTGCCTTGAGCTGCTTCCCTGAGCCCAGGGCTCTCCCTGGAAGCCCAAGGCAGATGCCCAGGTAACTGTTTCCATAACCACGTTTTGTGGTCAAGGGAGGGGCATCCTGGCCGTTGGGCAGCCCCGCCCAGCCCACCCCCTCTCACCCAGGGACATGCTGCCTGCACCCCTGCTCACCGGTGGAGTGATGAACAGTGGCTAATTGAAGGTAGCCGAACATCTGTGCTTCTTGAGCCCCTGAGACCCAGAGACAGACAGACAAAAGAAACAGAACTTGGAGTTTTCATCCAGGGAAGTGGGGTGAGGGGGCTGGGCAGTTCCAGAAGCTGCTCTACATGTTCTCAGGAAGCCCTTGGTCACGATAATAACAAGCAACATTACTGAGCCCTTTTCACGGGCCAAAGTGGGTTGAATTGTGCTCACTCCCCACCTTCCCCCGAAAAGATACATCCACCTAGAACATATGCACGTGGACTTATTTGGAAAAGGGGTCTTTGTGGATGTAATTAAATTAAGAATCTGGGGGCACCTGGGTGGCTCAGTCGGTTAAGCGTCCGACTTTGGCTCAGGTCATGATCTCACGTTCATGGGTTCGAGCCTCGTGTCGGGCTCTTGCTGACAGCTCAGAGCCTGGAGCCTGCTTCTGGTCTGTGTCTCCCTCTCTCTGTCCCTCCCCTGTTCACGCTCTATCTCTCTGCCTCTCAATAATAAATAAAATTAAATTAAATTAAAATTAAAATTAATTAAGAATCTGGAAATGAGATCATCCTGGATTAACTGGCTGGGACCTACATCTGGTGACACCTTTCCTCATAACAATGGAAGACAGACACAGAGGTGAAGCTGATGTGGAGACCGAGGCAGAGGTCCAAATTGCGCGTCTGCAAGCCAAGGAATGTCATGGACGGCGGGCAACCATCAGAAGCCCAACCTCCAGAAGCAACCAAGCCCACTGACACCTTGATCTCAGACTTCTGGCCTCCAGAGCTAGGAGACTGGAAATTTCTACTGTTTAATCCCCCCAGTTAGTGGGCATTTGTGTGGGCAACCTTGGGAAAGTAACACGTGGCGAAGCCCCTTATGCCCATTGTTTTTTTTCTAATGACATGGGCTCCCCTGTCCTCCGCATCTGATGAGTAGGGAAAATGAGGCTCAGAGTGGTTATCCAACTGTCCTAAGGTTACACAGCAGTGAGCAGGAAGGCTGCCATCCTCCTGGGTTCCTGGCAGTGCCGGGTCCCCAGCTCTAGACTCAGGCTCTAGCTCCATCATTTACAGGCTGTGTGACCCCACACAAGTTGCTTCATGTCTCTGAGCTTCAGTTTCCTCATTTGCAAATTGGAAAGACTATGAGGAGCTATCCCCAGGGCCGTCGTAAGGATCTGAAAACTAGTGGGAAGCCTTGCGCTGGATAGCCTCCCCACGCCGGGACACCCTCTGCACCCTGTCTGCTCTCAAGGACACCCCCCGCCCCTGCCACGGCCAACACAAAGGCAGCCTCCCTCCGTCAGCGCGCTCCAGACACAGCCCCGAGCAAGCAGACACCGACTCCAATGGCAACAGCAAATTGTGCTCGTAAATTAGGGTTTGGCTAATTGTGACTTTATAGACCCGTAGTAGACATTCCTTTAAAAACCCTGTCTGTAAACACACAGTGGTCCTGCTGAGCAAGTGCCGAGCTGTAGAAAAACTCTTTAGGCAGAAATATATGGGCTGTGGTGGCTGACTCTCCGGGACGGCGTCTCATTTGTTACGTTTCTCTCTCCTCCGCGTGCTGAGCAGCACTGCGCGTCGCTAATCCGCCAGCACGGCGCCCTCCCGCTTCACCCCCATAAATCCTTGGCTTACAGTTGCCCTGAGCACCGCCATCTGCCGACGGCATGATGATGCGGCGACACAGCGGGGACTGGGTGGGGGGCTGCCCCTTGCCTGGACCCCACTGCTCAGAAAGCTCGGGAGGTCCTGCCCTCCTGAGCGGGTCACCCGGAGCGGGGAGCAGTGGGGGTGACAAGGACTCTGGCATGGGAGCAAGACCCCAGATATTTTTTATTACAAACCCGCCCCCACTATCATGCAGGGTCCTCACTGGGGAAGATGGGGCTGAGCTGGAGGGCCTTGGAGGAACCGCATGGGGGCTCAGGGTGGAGAGTCACTGGCTGAGGGGAGTGATCTGGAGGCTGGGGGCAGGTCTCCCGCTGTGTCTCCCCCTGCCTGGTACTTCTTCCAGGAGTCAGTGGCTGAGAGGTCTCCCCAAGGCCAGCCAGGAGCCTCCCGATGGGGGCAGAGAGGGAGGGGTACTGTCCCTCCCGTCCGCATGAGAAAATGCCCTGGCCTCGTGGTCAGACTGCCCTGGGCTCCAAGCCACTTTTGGATGGCGAGCACCGACCATGTGCCAGGCACCCTGCTTTTCTTGCTCGTTGCACCCTCTCATCCTCCTAAGTGACAGCTATGGATGGATACCGTCCCCGTTCTGCGGACGACAAAACTGAGGCACAACGCGGGTATGAAATTTGCCAGGGGCAGCAGGTACGTGGAGGAGATGGGATTCACATCCAAGCGCCACCCCCTCGTTCTTTCCCACCACATCGTTTCCTTTGTTAGACCCCAAGGCGGCAGGTTCGTCACGCTGAGCGCTCACGCATCATTTTATTTTTGTAAATAAACTTTTACTGGCACACGGTCACGCCCACCTCTTTACACGCCATCTATGGCTGCCTTCGTGCTTCGAGGGCAGGAAGAGGGGGGAATATAGGCCCTCAAAGCCCAACCTATTTACTATCTGGCTTTTTGCAGAAAACGTCTGCCGACCGAGCCTGGGATTTCTGGTCTGTTCGGTGGCAGCAGCCGTGAGGCTCACGCTGGGGGCGGCTGAAACGAGAGATCATCTGCACTCAGGCCCCGAACATGCCCCAGCTCGGCACAGGTCTCTCTTTCTTCTCCCACCTCTCTCCATCTTCACCCCTGCGCACACACCCTTGACTGCCACCACCGGCCCTCCACACCGGGGCCCCAGAGCCCCACCCCCTTCCCCCCCAGACACAAGTGTGGGGGTGCCGGGCCCCATTTAGCAACGCCAAGTCATTAGCGAATCAAGACAAAGGTTTCCCCTGCCCTCCTTCTTGTCCACACCACACGAGCGTGCCAATTACGCTGAGCCCCGGCCTCAGCTCAGCAGAAAGTTTCACTTTAAGAATGAAAGGTATTTTTTAAAAGAATTTTGTTATTCTACTGTGAAACGAAATCCCCCAAATAAGTTAAATCTCCAGCCCTGCAGCAACACACAATGGGGAAAAGTTGCTAAATAAACAGTCGCTAATTTGCACAAGATCCAGCCCTGACCCACTTCTGGGTCTTGCCTTTCTAAACAGCCTCTTCATGGTTATCTATTCATCACCGACCCACTTTTCTTCCCTGTATTCCAAAGGTTAGAGTCTCTTCAGCCCTAAGCAGACACTCAGTTTGCTATTTAAATTAGTTTACATATGTGAGCATTTGAAGCATATTTTATTTACAACGAGGGTCCATTAACAAATATGTGGTGCACTGAGATCGGCACGTACAGCTGTGCAGGCTGCGCACTAGGCAAATCTAGAAGACACTTCACGTTCTTAGATTTGTGTATTGGTGAGGATAACTGCCGATCAGATGTCAGTGGGGACGTGGGGGTGTTCTGGGGAATCTGGTTGCAGGGAGTGGGAATCAGCTAGCTGGCAGGGAGAGCAAGGGGAGGGTAGGAGAATGTTCCGGACCTGGGGAACCGAGGCCTGGAAGCAGTAGGCAGCAGGGACTTCTCTCAAGGAAGGTCCGAGCTGACTCACTTCCTCAGCACATCTAGTTTTCTGCCTCCTTAAAGAAGTACTGTGTACTTTCCCCTGAACAGCCCTGAGAGAAGAAACCACGTGTCATGCCTTAATGAAAGAAGAAGGGAGAGCATTCCGGCCTGTTCTGTGGTAATGACCTGTGTGGTGGAACGGGGCCAACGGGTAAGTACACTTGGTGCTTCAGGCTCAGTCACAGGCGCCCATGACCCAGAACACAGCGTCTGGAAGAATGGATGTGGGAGGCTAGTGTGACTTGGCAGGGAGCCAGCCGTGCAGCCGGACACAGACTGATCCAGACACTTCCCCAGAGGCCCCCGGCTTCAGCCGCCTGCTGCCGCCCCCCGGGGGGCCGGGCAGGAGGGCAGAGGTGCAGCCCCTGCTCACTCCAGGCCTCTTCCGCAGGGAGCAGCAGGCCTGGCCAGGGCAGCACTTCCGAGGCTTGCCTGCGTTTGGATCCCACTGGGCCTTGTCTGATCTGTGCAACCCCGGGGAAATGACTAAACCTCTTTGAGCCTGTTTTCTCATGTCTATCAAATGGCATAAGAAGCGTATACGCTTCCTAGGGTCCTTCATTCATTCAACAATTATTAATGGAGTGCTTCCTGGGTGCAAGGCGACGAGAACCGTGCCCTCCCTGAACTTACATTCAGGGGTCTTGTGAAAATCCAGGGAGCAAATCCACACTCAGGATGCCTGCTCACAGGGGGGCCTCAGGACGACCCTCGTGAGCATTTTCCTCTTCTATCAGCTTCCTGCTCAGACAGAGACAGAAAGGAAGTTCCAGCAAATCATGGTCGAAAAGCTCAGAGCCGGGCAGTCTCCTGTGCCAACAACCCGAGGGTCCCCAGGGATGGCTGGGAAATGTCAGGGCCTCAGTTCCTGGTGGGGGTGGAGACAAGTCAGTGACTGCTTCACCATCGGGGCGGCGGGTTCATGTATCAGAGTGCCGAGTTGGGTGTGAGACACACACACGCACGCACACGCACACGCACACGCACACCCCCCAGGTAGGTGGGCTTGATTTTCCCTTGTCTGGAATGGGCGTTGGGTTTGCAGAGGAGAAAACAGAAGCCTCACACTTTTGGGAAAGGCTTCAGCCCCCCTGAAGAAATGATACCCTGAGAAAATGGGAGCCAGTGCTTTTGAGACCAGAAGAGACAGGAAGGGGCCACCTGGGTTAAGCCTCTGACTTTGGCTCAGGTCATGATCTCACGGTTCATAAGTTCGAGCCCAGTTCGGTGCTATCAGCACTGAGCCCGCTTCGGATCCTGTCTCACTCTCTCTCTGCCCCTCCCCCACCTTGAAAATAAATAAATATTAAAAAAATAAAAGAGAGAGAGGAAGGAGTGACACCCACCCACAGGGGAACCCCCTCCCCACCCGGACCGCTCTCGCCCGCACACTCGGCGCATGCGCCTGGAGAAGACCCTACCCCCTCCCTGGAGCCCGAGGCGCAGCACAGGACCCAGGTAAATGCGTGACCCAGGCTCCCCGGGGCCATCGTGGAGCAGAGTGGCGGCTAGGGGGCCCCGCCTGGGAGGACCCGAGGCTGAAGCCGCCAGGAGCCATGGAGGGTGGAAGGGAAGCCTGTTCGAAGCCAACAAGTGGTCGGAGAACGGGCGCCAGGGGCCGAGTTTTCTCCGAGACGTTATCATTATGGGGACCAATCCGTTGCCTTTTTTGGTAGAAGCCGGATTGAGCTGGATTTTTTTCTCCCTCACTGGCGGTGGCCCGCAGGAGCACGGTATTGGGGAGGATGCTGGGGTGTGTCCGGGTCCAGCGGAGGACTGTCCCGAACAGGTTTCTGGCCCATCACCCACGTCTAAAGGGGAAAATGGGAGCACGCATGTCACACGCAGGCTGCCGCTGGCCTGGAGGTGCCGGGCGGTGCAGTGGGCACGCGGGCGATGGCAGAGAGGCAGCGAGAGGCCGAGAAGGGGCCGGTGGGGTCGAGTGTTGGTTGAGACCCCAGTTCTGCTGCTTCCCAGCTGTGGAACTCTGGGCAAGTCACTGCGGCTCACTGTGCCTCAGTTTACCCATATATAGGATGGGGATGAAGAAAAGCACCTACGTTAGGGTTTTGGAGAGGAACGCACGGTGTGTTTTCAGTAAGTGTTAAATTCATAAACGCTAGATTCATGTAGTCAGTGTGAGTTGAGTATTTCAGGGTATAAACACCTGCTTTCTGTCCCGTACAAATGCCGACACACTTACATGTGCTATCACACACACACACACACACACACACACACACACCCTCTTCCTGACCTCTTCAGACACAGAGAACCGGCCTGGAGTCGGGGTGGTAGACATGCCTGGGGCACAAATGACCCTCGTCACCACGCTTCTAACAGTGATCGTAGGCTTCTAACAGTGATCGTAGGCTCGCGCCGTGAGCTCCTGCGGGCACCATTTAGCCGATCGGGGGCCACAGCAGAGCCCACATGTGCCCAGGAGCTGAAGGCAGAGCCACAGAGAACCAGAAAGATCCTTTAAAAAGCCCACCTGCAATGCGGGTTAATGGGGTGGCTTTGGTTCCCATGGAGAGAAGAGGAAATTACAAACTTGAAAAGACTCAGAGGCTGCGGGGTGGGGGGGGGGGAGCGAGGTAAGGGGAGCTTTCTTCTGGAAGACCTGGAGCTAAGCTTCTATCCTGGTCCACAGGAGAGCCCAGGCCTGGCCCTCCCCCCGCCCTTGCCACCTCCGATTTGGGGCTTTTATATGTCAAGGGGCCAGGAGCCTCTGAACCCATCCTGACCCGAGGCACTGGAGATGTTCAGTCAGGCGTGTCTCACAAATTAAAAGCAAATCAATTTTTCTATTCGTGTAGGGTAAGGGGGTTTAAGGTTTTTTTCCCTCTGTTCTCAACATTTTCTTTAGTTGTTTGTGTTACTTTGAAGATAATCATGGCTAACACTTAGCCCTTACCATGTGCCGGGCGCTGTAAAATTACAAATATTAACCTTTGAAACTCTCCCAACACACGTCCAGGAGAACAGAACAGGGAAGGGAGCCGGGGCCCAGAGAGGTCGACTAACTTGCTCAGAACCACACAGCTAGGAAGTGACCGAGCCACTGGCTCTGGGGTCCGTGTCCGGAACCGCTCACGGCTCCACGCTGCCTCACCAAAACGGGACAGCCTATCTTTGGGCTTCACAGGTGATGGGTCACTGTTTTTGGCCACATGCCCACCTACCCCGTCTGAAGACACAGGGAGAAGGTCAAGGAGACAGGCCCCAGATGGTGCCAACGCTGCTGATTAGCTTGACCTTGGATGTCCAGCCTCCAAGCTGTGAGAGAATACATTTCTGTTGTTTAAGCTGCCCAGCCGGCCCTGGGATGTAATGCCCCGAGCACAGCCCTGGGGGCAACCTTCCTGCCTCACAGCCCCAACTGAGGGTTCAAGGTCAGAGACAACACCAGTACAACAAGAGCCTTTATAGTGCCTCCTTCACCCTCCCTACGACCTTCCCGGTGAGTAGAAAGTCCTCTTCTTCAATCCCCAAAAGTGAGCTGCTTAAGAAAAAAGTCCTCCCCAAATGAGGCGTTTAATAGATACACAGACAGTATGGATCTGCTGTCTTACAGAGAAGAGTCAGCTTGGGAGACCTGGTCACATCTGGGTCTTTCCCTCGCTGGGGCTCTAACTGCCCATGCACTTGGCCCTGGGCCCCAGCTCCCCGCCCCAGGAGTGAGTCAGGTGCCTCTGACTCTCAAAGCCTGGCCCTCCCCAGTGTGGTGTCTCTGCTGGTATCTGGGGCTCCGAAGTAGGGAGATTTCTCGGGAATCAGGGCCTCCAAGGTGAGCCCCGGGGGGGGGGGGTTATGGATTCCTTTTTTCTGTTCATTTCCATAACCTTTATTTATTTATTTAATGTTTATTTTTGAGAGAGAGGCAGGGCAGGGGCAGAGAGATAGGGAGACACAGAATCAGAAGCAGGCTGCAGGCTCTGAGCCGTCAGCACAGAGCCCAACACGGGGCTCGAACTCACTAACTGCGAGATCACGACCTGAGCCGAAGTTGGACCCTCAACCGAATGAACCACCCAAGCGCGCTGATAAACTTTTTTTTTAAGTTTATTTATTTATTTTGAGAGAGAGGGGGAGAGAGCGTGAGTGTGTGAGCAAGGGAGGGACAGAGGGAGAGGAAGAGAGAGAATCCCAAGCAGGCTCCATGCTGTCTGTCTGTGCAGAGCCCAACGCAGGGCTCAGTCTCACAACCCGTGAGATCATGACCTGAGCCAAAACCAAAGTCAGACTCTCAACTGACTGAGCCACCCAGGTGCCCCTGGTAAACTTTTTATTGAAGTTTAAAATCATATGGAAAAGTGCACATTCTAAGTGTTCAGCTCGATGAATTTGCTCAGACGCAGACCCAGACATATAGAACCCAAACAAAAGGTGGGAGACCAGCAGCACCCCAGAGGTCCCCCTCCTGCAGTACTCATGCAGAGGCCCCCCACTCGGCAGTACACCCTCAGATGCAGGCTAGAGTCCTGTGCTCTGTTGGAGGGGGGGCGTCACACTTTGGAGAACTTCTCTTGGGATTCTTTAGTCCCCTCTGGGGGCTGGGACATCCAAGGCAGGCAGTGCTTTCTGGACAAAGCACCCCAAACCCAGACCGGCATCTGTGGGGGCCTGGTGTTCTCCTCTGGTGTTCTTTCTGGCCCCCTGTCCTGCACATGGGATGAAGCAGATGCCCCGTGGGGCTCTGGCACTCACACCTATGGCTTGTCCTGGGGCCCAGTGACGAGGCCCTAGTCCTGGGAGGGTAGCCTCACGTGCATCCCACTCCAGCTGGCCAGCACGTATTTCTTCTGTGAAGGTTGTGCAAGACCAGGCCACAGGAATGGTGCTGATTTGCTGATTTATTTATTTTTTAAAATGTTTAGTTATTTATTTTGGAGAGAGAAGGCACAAGCAGGGAGGGACAGAGAGAGAGACACACACAGAATCCGGAGCAGGCTCCAGGCTCCGAGCTGTCCGCACAGAGCCCGACGCGGGGCTCAAACCCACAAACTGCGAGATCATGACCTGAGCTGAAGTTGGACACTTAACCACTGAGCCACCCAGCTGATTTGCTGATTTAAAATGACTCACTCTGGACACAGGACAACCTCAGGTCTCTGGGCTCCCACTGGGCCACTGCCACCCTTGGCCTGGAGCTGGGTGTCACCTTTTGCCCATCTGCCTTCTGGCTGCAGTGACACCTCTGGTCTACAGCATTGAAAACAGCAGGGCTGACCCAAGTGTCGCTGTCCCTGTGTCCTTCAGGCCCTGGCACCCAGGACTCCATGCGTCAGGTACTCTGGGGGGCTCCACCTGTCCTTGAGGGCTTCTGGGAATGTTGCTCCGTGAGGCCAGTGGACGCTTCTTCCTGACACCTTCCCCTTTTCTATCAGCGTGGGATGTTGTGCTCCGCCGGTCTTAAGTCACACTGGACAAAGGACCAACGCTCCTCGCATGAAGGGCCCTCTCCTCTTGCCATGGCCCTGCACCCCTACTTTTCTCCGTGCTGGTGCTGGTTGTGTGCCGGTGAGGCATCACGCTGGAGGGTACGGTCACCCCTGACCGAGACCGCGCCCTGGGGACGCGATGATCCCGGCCCCACGACACAAAATAAGAGAAGGTGAGCAGATGTGCTGGGCCACGTATATGCCATATATGTCCAAACATATACCTAACGCCCCCCCCCAAAACACATTCCCACTCACACACTGGGTGAGACCTGCGTCTACGCTCATCATCACCGACGGCCAGTAACAGCCTCTGGGAGAGTCCCAAGAAGTCAGGCCCCGGGGGTGGCACAGCGGATGGCGGCATCGCGAGCTGGGCTCCTGGCGGCACTGAGGGGGAGCATCAGGGGACTGCAGAGCTGAGAAGACCAGACTGGCACTGTCTCGGTAGCAACAAGTGCCAGAAAACCACAGCGCCGTGAATCAGAACAGCACTGCTCCCCTGTCCTCCTTATGGGAGAAATAAAATTAGCCAGGAAGGCTCATCTGATGAAAAAGAACACGAAGCGAGGGTTTCTGGATCTAAATGGAAGAGATGGTGCCTGGATGCTGTAAAGAAGCATCAGCAGACAATAGAGAAATTGACCAGAGGATAAACAGATACATAAGTAACTCTGTCCATTACCCTCAACTTCAGCAGTAAATTTCCACGCCTCCTGCGGACCTGGGAGCTTTGTAATATATTTTTAGTAAAATTGTTTATCTAAATGAAAACATATTTGGCCTGGGCCTTGCACACCACAAGTGTGGCCTGGCCCCCAAGAGTAGAGTGGCCAGGTCATGTGGGTTTGGGGTTCAGGAGAGTCTTCCCATTTCCCTAAGGAGTTCTACTAACTGCTACCCCTCCCGGCCGCATGGGAGAGCACGCCTGCTGCCCCACAGCACCGTGCACCCGGTACTTCCTTTTCACATTAAAAAAAATTTTTTAACATTTATTTATTATTGAGAAACAGAGACAGAGAGAGCATGAGCAGGGGAGGGGCAGAGAGAGAAGGAGACACAGAATCCGAAGCAGGCTCCAGGTTCTGAGCTGTCAGCACAGAGCCCGACGCGGGGCTTGAACCCACAAACTGTGAGATCATGACCTGAGTTGACATTGGACGCTTAACCAAATGAGCCACCCAGGTGCCCCCTTTTCATATTTTTAATCATCGTGGCGGATGTAGTGGGATCCTATTATGGTGTTCTTTTGAGCTTCTTACTCAATGCGAAAGGCAAGGAATGAAGGCAGGGAAGAGGGGCAGTTTCTGGACCCAGCTGCCTGAGTTTGAGCCCTGCCTCTGACACTCATTTGCGGCATGACCTTGGGCAGGCTCCTTAACCTCTCGGTGCCTCAATTTCCTCATCTATAAAGTGAAGGTGGTAATTATACCCCCCACAGGACTGCTATGAAAAGTAAGTGAGTTAAGGCTCATAAAGTACTTAGTAGAGTGTCTGGCACACAATAGGCCCAGGATAGACATTAGTGTTGTTATTATCCCCATGGTAACTCCTGCGGAAGAGACTGTGTCCTGCGCTCCTGGTGGGGAGCTGGGCTCAGACAGTTCCACATGCAGCGAAAGTGGCGGGTGGGGATTCGGGCCAGGCCGTCTTACTACCTATCTTATACCAGGAGCTTTTCCTGCTTCGCCAGAGCGGTCCCCTCTTCCCCCCACACCGCCAGCTCTGCCTAGCCTGTCCCTTGCAATAGGCTCCATCCTTCCAGATGCCCAGGCCCCAGACCTTAGTGCCATCCTGGCTTAGCTCCTTCTCCTACAGCGTCAGCCACCCCAGCAGCAGGCCCCACGAGCCCCACCTTCAAAGGCACCCGGAGTCTGCCGTCTCCTCCGCCCCCACTGCCGCGCCGGCCGGCACCCTGCACTCATCTCCGGTGATCTCCCCTTCAGCCCTGCATCTCCAGGCACAACAGCCTGGATGCAGTTGAAGCTACGTCAGATGACGCCCCTGCTCTGCTTCAAATCCTCCGATGGCTCCCATCTCACTCAGGTCCAAGCCCAAGTCCTTAGGGTCGCCCCGAGTTCCTGCGCGCCCTGACACCACCCGGTCACTCTCTCTCCTGACCTTCTGCCCTCGTTCACCTGCTCCGGCCCCACTGGGTTCCTGATGTCCCTCCAACACTACCCTGTTCCCCCACTTCTGTCGGGAATGCTCTCCCCCACAGATCCTCTTGGCCCAACCTACCCTTCAGGTCTGTGCCCACAAGCCGCCTCCTGAGAGAGGCCTACACTGACCACTCTGCTTAAAACTGCAAACCAGGGGCACCTGGGTGGCTCAGTCAGCTGAGCGTCTGACTTTGGCTCGGGTCATGATCTCACAGTTCATGGGTTCAGGCCCTGCGTTGGGCTCTGTGCTGACAGCTCAGAGCCCGGGGTTTGTCTTCAGATTCTGTGTGTGTCTCTCGCTCTCTCTCTCTCTGACCCTCCCCTGCTCACACTGTCTCTCTCTCTCTCAAAAATAAATAATAAAAAAAAATTTTTTAATTAAAAAAAAACCTGCAAACCAGCCTCCAACCGGTCCCAGCCCCTTCCCTGCTTACTCTGTCTCCATCTCACAAACAATTATTCTTTCCCATTTACTAATGTCTCAGTAAATGTATTTTCTTTCTTCTCCACTAGAACCTAGGCCCCATGAAGGCAGCCATCCTGGCCGGCTACATCCCCAGTGCTTAAAGCGGTGCCTGGAACATAGCAGGTGCTCAGGGAATGTTTGTTGAATGAGCGCATGGCCCAGCAGAGCTTGGAGGGAGAGAAGCCGTGTTCTGCTCCTTTCTTCCTCCCTTCTCACCCCTGGATGGTTTCTCCACGAACCCACCACAGGAGCTCAGTAAGAGGGCACATGATCGGGGTCTCCCTGTCCTTTATTTTGTGGCTAGTTAGATTTTTAGAACATCTTTTCTGAGCCATTCACATTTAGGTTTTCGCGGAGCAACTGGGTACTGGTAGAGAGAGACCCGTGGTCCCCAGTCGGAGTGGCATTCGGGGTGGGAGCGGGGGGCTTGCTCTACGCCACTGCTGGCGCCAGTGAAAGCTTGTTCACGCCCAAGACAAGCCACAGGCGGAAAAGGGAGGCAGCCGGGGGAGAGGACAGCGAGAAGACACGTGCCTTTGTTACTTATTCTCGGTGCACTGGTACTAGAGCAAGAAGAATGGAAATCAGACTAGAAGCTAAAGAAAATCGCCCACCGTCCTGACATCCTTCACAAATCACACTGTGACATATTTTTTTGTGATGAGAGGCTCTGGGCAGAGGCTAGGGACAGTCGTCCCAGGGACACAGAGCAGGGGACCGAGTCCCAGGGCCACCCCTCCAGTTCCCAGCCTCCCTGCCAATGTGCCAGGTGAGCCACAGCAGAAGCAGGGCCAGCTTCCACGGAGGTCCCATCAGGAAAATGGGACAGAGCAACCAAAGCCTGAAAAACACAGGGGCAGCACATTCAGGACGCGAGGGATGCTGGGGTGGGTGAGCGGGGGGTCAGGCGGACAGGGGTGGGGCCCCAGGGCATTGGCACCGGACAGTGGGGAGTCGATCTCCGCTCCAGGCTCCGGGCTCTGGACTACATGATCTTGGTCAACTTAACCTGGGTTTTAGCTCTTGCAAAAGGAGATACACATCTCAGAAGGTTATTGCAGAGATGAAAGAAGATAATATTTATATATTTACATTTAGATACTTAGGTATAATAGTATCATGCATTTTATACACAATATAAATATATATACAATATATATATAATTAAACACTTATCGATATCATTTTGCAGATGCAGTAAGTCCTTTGTAAGTGATAGCTATTGTTATTATGATTACCACTTCTAGACTACCAGAGGGAAAACAGCAAAGGGAAGAGGTGAAAGAAATCAGAATACAAATACCTTTCTTCTCCTGCACTTCACCAAGGTTTTGAACCCAGTAAATGGAAGAGGAACCTCCCTTAGAATATGTCATTCAAGTGGCGACTGGGTGGCCCAGTGGGTTAAGCGATCGACTCTTGATTTCAGCTCAGGTCGTGAGATCGAGCCCCACGTCGGACTCTGTGCCGACAGTGGGGAGCCTCTTGGGATTCTCTCCCTGCCCCTCCCCTGCTTGTGCTCTTCTCTCTCAATCTCTCTCTCTCAATAAATAAATAAACATTTAAAAAAATGAATCATTCAGGGGCGCCTGGGTGGCTCAGTCGATTAAGCCTCCAGCTTCGGCTCAGGTCAGATCTCAGGTTCGTGGGTTCGAGCCCCGTGTCGGGCTCTGTGATGACAGCTAGCTCAGAGCCTGGAGCCTGCTTCCGGTTCTGTGTCTCCTTCTCTCTCTGCCCCTCCCCCTCTCATGCTCTGTCTCTCTCTCTGTATCAAAAATAAATAAAACATTAAAAAATTTTTAAAAAATGAATCATTCAAAGCACAAGAAAATGGTTGTTTTCCAGCCAAAAAAAAAAAAAAGGCTTTATAAAGTATCACACAGGCACACATATCTTCTCTCATCAGAATCGAGCTGAGGCGATTACCAAGGCTCTGAAAGCCGCCCCGGTTCATGCCCCCACCGCGGGACTTTGCAAGCACAAATCCCTCCACAGAGTTAAAATCCCGCCAAGTGGGGAACTGACAGCTCAGAAAATTGCAAGAACCCTGTGATGTCGGGAAGCATGCAGCCTGGGCTGTACACAAGTTCCCAAATTCTGTCTGCCTCCGTTTCCTCGCCAGGTGCCTGCATGGAAGGAACCGCCTGAGCCGAGGGAGCACATGGGGTGCAGGGGTGTGGAGTGGGCTGCACTGGCTCTGCGCTCCAAACCCTGCTCACTCACCTCCTGGGCAGGTGTGAGCCTGAGCCGATCCCTTGGCATTTCCAGGCCTCAGTTTCTCCATCTGTAAATAGGGTTCCTGAGTCTCTGCTTCCTAGGAGATGGAATGAGCCAATCAAATAGCATGATGCCCGCCTGGCACGTAAGATGCTCTCATCGTGGATGCTGGGGGCACCCCTCCAAGCTCACTGGCACACACCCTTCCTGCCAAAGCCAATGGCTTCCTACAAACAGGCCTCTGCAGCTCCTTCCCCAGAGCCTTCCCTCAGCACTAGACCCTTGCAGCAATCACAGGGATGATAGTCAAGAGCTGGCAGAGAAACACCTGGCTTTTTTTGCCCCTCGGAGGGCAATTCCACTCAAAGAAGGTCCCCCGGAGATCCCCGGGAAGTGAGCCCAGCTGCCCACAGCTGTCACCTGCTCATTAACAGCCCCTGTCCTGGCTTCCTTCCCTGACCTCTTCCAACTCGGCTTCTCCCAATGAGTGATCCCTGGGCCCGCCTCTGGGGAAACTCACCCTGAGACAGGGCTCAATAAATGTTGGCGACTAAAATAGTTCAAAGGGGGAGCATGGCTGGCTTGGTGGGTAGAGCACGCATCTCTTGATCTCAGGGTTGTAGGTTCAAGCCCCATGTTGGGTATAGAGATTCCTTAAAAATAAAGTTTTAAAAAAATAGTAAGAAGAAGAGGGGCCAATAATATGGTGGCATCTTGAGGCCGAGATCCCAGCAGAACAACTAGTTAGCATCCCTCTCGAGGCTCAAGAGAGTTAGCTGGGGGCGCCTGGGTGGCTCAGTCGGTTGGGTGTCCGGCTTCAGCTCAGGTCATGATCTCACGGTTCGTGGGTTCGAGCCCCACATCAGGCTCTGTGTTGACAGTTAGCTCAGAGCCTGGAGCCTGCTTCAGATTCTGTATCTCCCTTTCTTTGACCCTCCCTTGTTCCTACTCTCTCTCTCTGTCTCTCAAAAATAAATAAAGAACGTTAAAAAAAAATTTTTTTAAAAAGAGAGAGTTGGCCGGAGACCACTGGGGATCGTCCGCAGAGATGAAGTGGGGGGGTTTGTTATTGTTTGGTTTTCATTTTCCAAAGATTTAGAGAGACCGAAATAAGTTGGTCAGGCCCTCGTCGGAGGTAGAAACAAAACCTGTTTTAGATCGAACCAAAGCACATTCCCGAGAGTATTGTATTACAGGAGATCTTTATAACAAATCTATAGTGAACTTTTCCTCCCCTTTGGGGAATGTGCTTCCTAAGAACATCCACCTGGTTCTGTTCCAAATCTGCCTGGTGCTCCCAGAAACTACAGGAAGCCACTTGAAAGCTGATTCTTTCAATATGGCTTTCTGTTCTGTTCTTCCTGATGCAATCGTGACTGTGCTGAGCATCAAGTTTCTCCTGAAGGTCCGTGAGATTTCAACAAGTGCTGGGGAAGGCACCCCCACTTTTGGTTGCGAGTCCTCACTAAGAGGGTTATTTCTCGTCCACTTGTTCGTCACACATTTATCTGGGGGCCAAGGAGGGGACAGACATGGTGCTGGTGGCTTTGGGGGTGGGTGTCAGCCAAAGAAAGATGGTGGATGTTGGCTTTGTTCAAATTTTCAAGAGAAGAGAAGAAAGTGGCGGGACAGAGAACTGGGAGGGCAGACATTTGTAAGACAGGTAGGGAAGTGGAAGGGACCCAGGCAGGACCCCTAGTCAAGTCAGAGGAAGAACACCAAAGAGATGGGGGCAGAGTGGGGAGATTTTTCGCTATCAAACTGGAAAAAAAAACTAGTGATAATAAACAGTGTTGTTGAAAACATGGGGAAACAAGCACTCTTTAAAATGATCTGTGGTGGTGACTTGATAAAAACTTTTCTGGAAGACAATTAAGTAATGTGTGTTCAAGAGCAATTTCTCTCATTCATTTATTGTTAGATTTTGCTTTTGAAATGTTCTTCCTAATTTTCTTTCTAATGGGGAAAATGATAGGGCACCAGGATGGCTCAATTCGTTGAGCGTCTGACTTTGGCTCAGGTCATGATCTCGCGGTTTGTGGGTTCGAGCCCTGTGTCAGGCTCTATGCTGACAGCTCGAAGCCTGGTGCCTGCTTCGGATTCTGTGTCTCCCTCTCTCTCTGTCCCTCCCCTGGTCATTCTCTCTCTCTCAAAAATAAATAAGTACTTAAAAAATTAATAAGGGAAAATTGGGATCAATCTATATTTATTCTAAAAATTCCCAACAATAGGGGCACCTAAATGGCTCAGTCGGTTAATCATCCGACTTTTTATTTTGGCTCAGGCAGGTCATGATCTCACGGTGATGAGACCAAGCCTCAGTGCAGAGCCTGCTTGGGATCCTCCTGTTCTCCATCTCTCCCTGCCCCTCCCTCCCTCCTTCTCTCTCAAAATAAATAAATTAACTTTTAAAAAATCCCAACAATAGGCACTTGGTTCAGTAGATTATGGTTTTATCAAAACTGAAATATTGGGAGCTGTTTAAATTGATGATGTGAATGTTCACGGACAGGAGAGAAGATTCAACAATACGGCCAACAGGACAAGTCACAGGGCTCCATGTCAAGGATGATCTCCGTATTTTTTCTGGTTGCTAATAGATGATTAAAATATACAAGAGCTGTAACACGGTATCAGTGGGGGGGGGTCCCCTCGGAGATGGATGGTGAGGGTGTCTGTGAGGTGGGGCATCAGCTCCATGGGGTCCACTGGGACCTTCCGGTGCTGCCCATTTGGATGACGCTAGCACCGCTCAAACGCCTTCTAACACGCGTCCCCTTTTACAGATGTTGGAATTGCCACCTCCTTAAAAGACCCACTATATTTCAGACTCCCTCATGGCTCAGTCACCCCATTGATCTTACAGCTTTTAATCATTTTTTATGTTTTTTCATTTATTTTTGAGAGACAGAGAGAGACAGTGTAGGCAGGGGAGGGTCAGAGAGAGAGGGAGTCACAGAATCCGAAGCAGGCTCCAGGCTCTGAGCCGTCAGCACAGAGCCCGATGCGGGGCTCAAACTCACAAACTGTGAGATCATGACCTGAGCCAAAGCCAGCTGCTCAACCGACTGAGCCACCCAGGCACCCCACAGCTTCTAAATACTTGTGTGGGCTGAACTGGGTCCTCCCAAATTCATACGTGGAAGCCCTCACCCCCGATGTGACGGGATCTCAAGGTGAGGCCGTTGGGAGGTCATGAGGGTGGGGCTTTCATCACGGCATCAGGAGCCCTTGTAAAAAGAGACCCCAAACCCCTTGTGTCCCCTCACGCTGTCCCCGCCATGTGAGGACACAGCAGGACGGTGGCCGTCAGGAAGAGTCCTCTCCAGGAACTGAATCAGCAGGCACCTTGCTCTCAGACTTCTCAGCCACTAGTACCAGAGGAACAAATGTCTGTTGTTTAAGCCCCGCCCCCCAGCCCCCCAGGAGTCCGTGGTGTTTTGCTAGACCGGCTAGACCAGTGACGGATCCATTTCCGTTCAGACTTCTGAACTCGGATTCCCTTCCATGTCTTAGAGGTAAACTTCTTTTCTAAACACTCTGCTCTCCATGGGGGCTTGTCTGCTTTGGCTATTCCTGTCTGCTGGCTGCAGCTCCGTGTCTGGGGAGCTCCAGTGCTCTGGACCCAGCGACCCGGCAGGGCTCGGGGGCCCCAGTGCTGCTGGTGTGGACGGTGGCAGCCGTACCCTGGTTCAGCGGCCGCGTCAGGGTGGTGGCGGCGTGGCTCTGGCACCAGCAGCTGGAAGAATGGCATCCCCCAAACCCCGCAAGAAGCTTCCTGACCATAAACGCGACAGCCTCCCCTTTGGCGGCCTAGCTCTGCTGTGTGATTGTGGAGATCGGTGCTGCAGATTTCACCTGGAGTCTGCGTCTTCAGCCCCTGATGATTCTACAGACCATTGAAGACCCTGAGAAACGTCCCCTTCTCTGCTCTGAAACTAGCCTGAGTGTCCCCCCGACACCACCTCGCCCTGCCTATTTTACAGCAGAAACTCCAATCCCATCTTCCCTTGGGGTCTTCCTTTTGATTCTTGAAAAGTCTCAACAGTGACTATTCCAGTTCGTCCTCTGGTTATAACTAATCCTGTGCAGGGAAATCCCTCTGCCTGAAAAGGCCAGCTCGTCTACCAGGATCTGATTTCAAAGATCTAGATCACCACCAAATCGGCATTTTTCCGATATTTACTACCATGTGTTATGATATCATAAAAGACGTTTCAGAAATAAAGATCTAACACTCGAAGGTAGGACAAGAGGCAGAGAGGGATGCTAGGCTGGACACAAGACCCGGTCTAAGAATCGGCTCCCTAAAAAGAGATGATTGGATTTCACTACTGGGTCCTCAGAGGGTCCTCTAGATAGACGTCATCTGATACCATAGTGGTCACTGGCTACTGAGTACTTGAAACATGGTCAGTCTGAATTAAGATGTGCTAAAGTACATATACATCAGAGCTCAAAGAGCTGGAAGGGGGAAAAAAAAGCTAAGTGGGAAAGATCCCATTAATTTTTTAAATGATTACATGTTACGGGTTGAGATTATACTAGTTTGGATATATTGAGTTAAATGAAATGTATTTATTTCAAAAGTAAAATTAGGGGCGCCTGGGTGGCTCAGTCAGTTAAGCATACAGCTTCTGCTCACGTCATGATCTCACAGTTCGTGGGTTCGAGCCCCGTGTCAGACTCTGTGCTGACAGCTATCTCAGAGGCTACAGCCTGTCTTCAGATCCTGTGACCCCTTCTCTCTCTGACCCTCCCCTGGTCATGCTGTGTGTGTGTCTCTCTCTCAAAAAATAAAAAACATTAAAAAATTAAAAAAAAAGTAAAATGAATTTTACTTGTCTCTTTTTACTTTTTGGGGTTTTTTTTTAAGTTTATTTATTTATTTTGAGAGAGAGAGAATGAGAGAGAGAGAGCACAATCAGGGAAGGTGCACAGAGAGAGGGAGAGAGAGAATCCCAAGCAGATTCTGCACTGTCAGCCCAGACCCTGATGTGGGGCTCGATCTCACGAAATGTGAGATCATGACTGAGCTGAAAACAAGAGTTGAACACTCAACCAACTGAGCCCCCCAGGCACCCCTCTCTTTTTACTTTTTGAAGGTGGCTATTAGAAGAAATTTAATTCCATGTGTAGCTGGCATTCTATTTCTATCGGATGGCCCTACCCTGGAGCCTGGGGAAGGACAAGGGCCTCACTTTTGGGGTCAGGAAGTGAGTGCGCTAAAGGGAGATCTGGGGGTGGGAGGGGAAGGTCGCTTTTTCCAGAAAACTGGCAGTAAAGAGGGAACAAGGAAAATGGATCGGATGGAGGGGAGGGGAGGAGAAGACATAGTTAAGGGAGGGGGGGATCTGAGGATGCTGGGTAAAGATTAGGACACGTGAGAGGGAAGGCAACTCTTCCAGAGAGAGGAGGATACACTGAGCCAGTCCCAGAGTGGGGATGCGGGGCGGAAGCAGGCGCTGAGACTCCCTAACACTTAGGAGCATTGTTCCCTTAACTGGAAAGACTGGCGGGGACCGCACAGCAGGGCACGGCAGGCTCTGTGTAACACACACGCAGACACGGGACTGGGAGTAAATCACCAGGACCGGAAGGAGCACTGCATTTTCCCCAATGTGGGTTTTTCTGCGCTTTCCAGTCTCCTTCAACATATAGGTATTGATCTTGTAATTAGAAAAGCAAATAAAAAAATGTTTTTCAAGACTCCAAGAAGCCTGGGGAGCTTCTGGATTGGAGAAGAACACGCAGAAGACAGTTGTTCTGAGTCTCCTGAGACTCACCCCAGGCTTAGGAATCAGAATCTTGAGGAGGGGGCTCCCTGGCTACTTGGAGGGAGCCCAGCTCAGAGCCTTTCTGGCTTGGCTGCACAGCCCATAAAGTTGCCTAGAGACACAGATGTGGAGACACAGGTGTGAACACTGGGTCCAGGCTGAGAGGCCGCCAGTGTCTTGGACTGAGGGCCCTTCCGGGGCTGCTGGCCCCACACCTGTTCTCGGGCAGCAGCAAAGAAGCCTGGGGGGCTGCTGGGGTGAAGCCCGCAAATGGAAGCCTCCCAAGCAGACCTGAGGCTGAGGGATGGGGCCAGCACCCCGCCCCCCGGCAGGGCCCTGAACAGCGCCGGTGCCCCAGAACTGCCTGTTGCAGTAAATTAGTTCCTCTGACCTGTAATCCCCTGCTTCATGGCCAGGGCTGCCATGGGTCATCCTGGTCTAGCCTGGGTTTAGGATAAAATGAGCTCCTGACTACTTCCGGGAGCACTAACGATGTGCCCAGGAGAGGGGGAGCTCTGGACGCGCCTCCTCCCACTGAACCTTCACAACAACTCTGTGGATGCCCATATTGCTACTGTCCCATTTTATAGATGAGGAAACTGTGGCTCAGAGAAGTTAAGCCATTTGCCGAGGGAATTAAGGTCCGAGGCTGATAACCAAGTTGCAAAATCGGAACTCTAATCAAGGTGTGTTCACTGCAGAGCCCGCCCTGAGCTTTCTTTCTCTTTTTTTAGAAACTCATCCAATGTTTACTGAAGAATGAACCATTGCCAACAGGGCTGAAATCTGCAGCTCGCTCACCCAGATCCCTGTCTTGGCCACCTGCTGAGAAGGAAGCTGGGAGCCAGCGAGAAGCCAGAGGGGTGGGGGATTCAGGGAGATGAGGAGAAGCAGGGAGGGGGAGGAGCCAAACACGGTACAGAGCTAGCTCCCAGGGACGGACACATACACACACACACACACACACACACACACACACACAGAGGCAAGGACCATGGGCGTCAGTCCCTGCTGGCCACAGGGATACCAAGGAAAGATCAGGCATCCACAAGATATTTCAGTCTTTCCTATCTTGACGTGTCTGCCGTGAGGGGCTGGACCAAGGTCACTGGACCCTGCCTTCCGGGCACGTTAGCCTTGAGCCAAGATGGCTTTGATGACAGCCACCAACTTCAGAAACTTACTCTCCATGTCCATGTAGCCATCACCTCTCTTCCCGGAGTGAACCAACTGCCCGGCCACCACCCCGTCATAGCCGGTGGCCCGCGGGGTCCCCTAGCTGCAGATGGCCAGGCTTCTGGGCAACTCATCTTCTAACTTCTTCTTGGTGCAGAGACTTGGACTTGTAGCTTCAAGCACCACAATAAATGACTCCGATGGCAAGGGCCATGGCTGGGGACCACAGCTTGGGCAAGGGCATAGACAGGGGACCCACCTGAGGCATGGGCAGGAGCGCTCAGCCCTTGGCATGCACCTGAGCATCAATGGACACAGGGTTTGGACCTGAAGGAAGTCCCAGGATGTTGCATCTCTCTCCCATCAGAAAGGTGGAGAGTGCAGGGCTGGCCTACTAAGGAGAGATCCTAGGCGCAGAGGCGGGGCAGGTGGCTTTCAGGGAACGGACCCCTGAGAGGGGGCCCAGAAGGAACAGTGTTCAATACAGCATCATTTTCAACTTGTCAGAACTTGCCAAATGAATTACAAAATAAAGCCCCAAATGACAGAATAATGAGCAATTCATTTGAAATGTAAAATAAATAGGTAAATCTCTGGTGAGAAGGCAGAATAAATGGCATTCGGACGACATTTGGTGATTAAATTCAACAGTAATGAACTTGTGAATAATGTGCCCAGAGATGGCTAGGGAGGGTGAGTTTTTTTCCCTGAAGCCGAGGACTTAAAACAGCTGTTCTCAGTTATCATGTCTGGGAGCCTAGCGGGAGGTCATGGAGTCAGGGGGGCAGCTGACCCCCAACTCCACCAGAGACCCAGCCTGGAGTGGGGGGGGCCTACCTTGAGCTTCGGGGAACGCAAGCCAGGTCTTTTGGTACTAGGGGAAACTTCAGGATCATCTAGTCTGTTTCTGTCACTTATACTGTGGGAAGCAGAGACCCAGAAAAGTCAAGAGACCTGTCCAAGGTCAGAAGACCTGCCTACTTCACCACATCTCCTCTTCCCCCCATAGTAGCTGGTCCCCAGAGATGACCCCCCAGTAACCACACCTCCTAACATCCACACCCTTATGTGGTGCCTCCCCTTGAATCCAAACTGGGCTGTGACCTGCTGTGGACCAACAGAACATAATGGAAGTGATGCTCTGTGATGCTCAAGGCCAAGTCACAAGAAACCTTGTAACTTCTACCTAAGACTCTGGGAACACTCACTCCAGGGAAAGCCAGCTGCCATGTATGAAGTCCAACTAGCCTCCATGCTGTGAGGAAGCCTAAGCCACATGGAGAGGCTGCATAAAGGGGGAGAGATTGCTGGGCAGCCCCCAGGTATTCTGGAGTCCCAACGAAGGCACCAGACATGTGCATCAAGAAGCCATCTTGAAATCCAGCCCCGCCAAGCTTTCGGATGACTCCAGCCCCAGCCACCATTGGGCTGTAACCACATGAGGGACCCCAAGAGAGAGTCCAGTCACCCCACACAAACATGAGAGTTAGTCATAAATTTTTGTTTTCAGTTATTGTGATGGGTTAATTTTATGTGTCAACTTAACTGGACTGAGGGGTACCCAGATAACTGGCAAACATTACTTGTGGGAGTGATGTGACCCACCAAGCCATGAAGTTGGGTGTGCACACAAGACTCCCTCATCAAATGGAAGTGGTATGTACAAGATCAGGATGAAGTAAATGACATGAAGAAATGGCCCAAATGCTCGGGTCCCCACTTGCTACACCACTTTCTCTCACCCCGCCGCATTTGTGGTCTCTTGGGGAGCTGCCTACGATCGGTTGAGGAGGAAGAGAAGACTCGGTCCTGGTTTATGGATGGTGTGCACCGTGTGCAGGTAATACCCAGGGCGGACAGCGCAGCACTACTGCCCCTCCCTGGGACATCCCTGAAGGGTGTGGTGAAGCAAAACCTCCCAAAGTGGGAAGACAAGTGGGCACAACTTTGCCAGGGCATCTTGTTGTCCACTTTTCTTGGAAGGGAAAATAGCCAGATGTGTAACTGTATACTGGCTCATGAGCTGTAGCCAGTGGTTTAGCTGGGCGGTTGCAAGGAACTCAGCTTAAAAATTGGTGACAGGGGTGCCTGGCTGGCTCAGTTGGAGGAGTACATGACTCTTGATCTTGGGGTTGTGAGTCTGAGCCCCATATGGGGTATAGAGATTACTTAAAAATAAAAGATTTTAATCAGTGAAAGTAGGGGCATCTGGATGGCTCAGTCGGTTAAGCATCAGACTCTTGATTTCAGCTCGGGTCATGATTTCACAGTTGTGAGACTGAGTCCCCTGTCCATGCTGGGCATAGAGCCTGCTTAAGACTCTCTCTCTCTCTCTCTCTCTCTCTCTCTCTCTCTCTCTCTCTCTCTCTCTCTCTCTCTCTCTGCATCTCCCCCTCACCCTCCCCATGCATGCTCATGCTCACTCTGTCTCTCAAATACAAACAAATAATAAAATAAAATAAAAATGGGTGACAAAGAAATTTGAGGAAGAGAGGTACGTGGATAGTCCTCTTTGAATGGGCAAAAAATGTGAAGATATTTGTGTTCTAGCTGAATGCTCACCAAAAGGTAATCTCAGCAGAGGAGGATTTTGATGACCAAGTGGATCATGACCTTCTATGAATACCAGTCAGCCTCTCTCCTTAGCCACCTTTATCGTTCCCCAGTGGGCTCACAAACAAAATGGCCATGGTGGCATGGATGGAAGTTGTTTCCGGGCTCACCAACATGACTCCCACTTACTGAAGCCAACTTGGCTATGGCCACTGCAGAGGCCAACACAGAGCCCCCGGTGGGGCACCATTTCCCAAGGGGATCAGCCAGCTACTGACAGCAAGTTGGTTACACTGAATCACTTCCATCATGGATGGGGCAGCTTTTTGTCTTTACTGGAATAGACACTTATACTGGATATAGACTTACCTCCCCTCCATGTAATACTTCTTTTTTGTTAAATACAATTTATTGTCAAATTGGCTTCCACACAACACCCAGTGCTCATCACAACAAACACCCTCCTCAATGCCCATCGCCTACTTTCCCCTCTCTCCCACCTCCCATCAACCCCCAGCTTGTTCTCTGAATTTAAGAGTCTCTTGTGGTTTGCCTCCTTTCCTCTCTGTTTGTAACTATTTTTCCCCCTTTCCTTCCCCCATGGTCTTCTGTAGTGTTTCTCAAGATTCACATATCAGTGAAAATATATGATATCTGTCTTTCTCTGACTGAATTATTTCGCTTTGCATAATACCCTCCAGTTCCATCCACATTGCTGCAAATGGCAGGATTTCATTCTTTCTCATTGCCAAGAAGTATTCCGTTGTATATATAAACCTCATCTTCTACCAAAACTACCATCCGTGGATTTAGAGAGTACTTACCCACTGTCATGGTATTCCACACAACATTGCTTCTGATCAAGGAATTAACCTACGGCAAAAGAAGAGTGGCAATGAGCCTGTGATCGTGGAATTCATTGGTCTTATCATAGTCCCCTACCATCCTGAAGCAGCTGACTTGATAGAACAGTGGAATAGCCATTTGAAGACTCAATTACAGTGTCAGCGAGGTGGGACTACTTTGTAGGGCTGTGGAAAGGTTCTACAGAAGGCGATGTATGCTCCAGTATATGGTGCTGTTTCTCCAACAGACAGAATTCATAGTCCAAAAATCAACGGTAGAAATTGGAGTGGCACCACTCACTATTAATCTTCGTGACTCACTAGCAAAATTTCTGCTTCCTGTTCCAAAGACTTTATGCTTTAATTGGACTAGAGGTCTTAGTTCCAGAGGGACACATGCATCTACCAGGAGACACAATGATTCCGTGGAACTGGAAGCTAAGACTGCCACCCAGTGACTTTGCGATCTTCGGGCCTCTGAGTCAACAGGCAAAGAAGGGAATCACACTGCTGGCTGGGGTGATTGATCCTGACATCGAAGCAGAAATTGAACTCTTACCCCACAACGGAATATGGAAGAGTATGCCTAGAATATAGGAGATCGCTTAGGGCATCCCTTAGTGTTACCATGACCTGTGAGTAAAGTCAATAGAAAACTGTAACAACCTAATTCAGGCAGGACTAGGAATGACCCGGACCCTTCAGGAACGAAGGCTTGGTCCACCCCACCACATAAAAGACCATGTCTAGCCGAGGTGCTGGCTGAAGACAGAAGGAATACAGTATGTGTAGGAGAAGAAGATAGTTATAAATACGAGCTATGACCCTTGGACCAGTGACAGAAATGAGTACTGTTATTTGTTATGAATATGTTTGTGTGTGGATATATACCTATATTAAGCAAATATCTCTCTTTTCCCTCCTCTCTTATTCCCTGACCATGTAACATAAGATGTTCTGACTTAATATCAGAATCACACATTACTGATTTTGCATCACACTAAGTTGCAGGATATCAAGGAGAAGAGAAAACATCACTCAAGGACTTTACCTCCTCTGCTGCAGAAGGGGTCAGTGTGTTTTCGCTCCTGTGCAGCCTCGTCTATCGTGTTAGGCAGAATTATGACCTTGTGATTGTCTTTATTTGGAGACTAAGTATGGCTCATGGAGATGAGTGTAGGTGTCAAGTTGACAAGGGGTGGACTTGGTGGTTAATACTGTGTGTCAGCTTGACTGGGCTAAGAGATGACCAGAGAGCCAGTGAACTGTCAATCCTGGGTGTATCTGTGAGGGTGTTTCCAGAAGAGATTAGCATTTGAATCAGTAGACAGAGTAAAAGAGAGCACCTCTCAGCCATGGGTGGGCACCATCCGATCCATCCAGGGCAGGAGTAAAACAGAAAGGCAGAGGAAGGGCAAACTTCCTCTCTTTGCTTGAGCTAGGACATCCATTGTCTCCTGCCTCAGACGTTGGTGCTCCTAAATCTTGGCCTTCGGTCTCAGACTGGGGCTCACACCACTGGCCCCCTAATTCTTGGGCCTTTGGATTCAGACTTACGCCATCAGCTACCCTGGTCTTGAGGCCTTTGGACTCAACTGAATGAACCACCAGCTTTCCTTTCTCTCCAGCTTGCAGACAGCAGATGGAGGGACTTCTCCGTCTCCATAATCATATGAGCCAATTCCTATAAAAAAATCTTCATACGTATATATCTCTAACTATCTGTCTATATTTAGAGAGAGAAAGAAATAATGTCCTATTGGTTCTGTTTTCCTGGAGAACACTGACTAAAACAGCTCCAAAGTCTGGGGACAGTTTGTTACACAGCAGTTTGTAATCAGCATATAACTGACTTTCAAAAGAAGGGGAAAGAGTTATCAGAAAGCTGTAGACCAGGGTTCTTGGGTCCCTCCCTCTGCATGTAATGTGGGGTCAACTTGAACCGAGATGTCCCCTGGGAAACACCACTCCCAGGTCTGAGGGAGCCTGTCAGGGGGGCTAGAGAACCTGACGCTTTGGTGTCTTTACTCATGTATTCAGCAACTCTGAATGAAGCCCCACCGTGTGAGCAGTAAAGATACGAGCGAGAGAAAACCAGTCTTTGTCCTGGGGCTCACGGTTCACCGGGAAAAACAGATACAACCAGGCAACCCTGAGGCTTGTTAGGGAAACAAGGACTCTGACAGGAAGAACCAGCCTCCGAAGTGGCATGGGCCACCCTCCCACATCCTCCCTGTGCCCTTGTGACCTCAAAGGAGATGACGCAGGACAAGCACTTGGGGAGGCCCTCCGTGTGCCTTACCTACGGCCTCTCTGGGGTGAGGGGATTCAAGAAGAAAAATGTCCATAAGTTACTCACTACAAGTGGATGGTGCCTGGTGCTCGATGAAGGACATTATTCCCATCACGATCAATAAAAGTGGGATGTCTGGGGGTGGCTGGTGGCTCAGGCGGTTAAGCACCTGACTCTTGATTTTGATCTCACAGTTTGTGAGTTGGAGCCCTGCATCAGGCTCAGTGCTGACAACGTGGAGCCTGCTTGGGATTCTCCTTCTCTCCCCCTCTCCCTGCCCTTCTCTGGCTCATGGTTTCTCTCTCTCTCTTTCTCAAAAAAAATAAAATAAACTTCTAAAAATAAAGTGGAGATGCTACAAATTTCTTCCATTTTCCCCTCAAATCAATGGAGAATCTATTGAGTATCTTCTAGCTGTCTACTTTGTAATCTGTCTACAGCTGGGTGCTTTCCAAGCCCCTGAAACTTAATGTGCCCAGATCTTCCCCTCTCATCCCCACCCCCCACCGTGGCCCTACTCAACCTGGTTTTCTCGCTCTGTCAGCGGCTCCAGTTTCCATGGCTGGGGGCCCTAGAAGCTGGGAGAAAGGACAGGGTAGGCAGGAGCTCTGGCGGGGAGGGGGAAATTGGAAGAGTAGGCTTCCAACTAGGAAGACTGGGGGACACCAGAGCTACAGCCCTTTGGAGGTCACTGGCAGTGCCCACATCTCCCAGACAGGAGGATCAGCTTCCTGACCCAGGAAACCATCTCTCACTTGGAAATCAAGTGAAGCCTCACTTCATTTTGCCAGAAGTGGCAGCCAGCCGGAGGCACTAAACCTTGGTCACGCTGTGCTGTAGGAGTTGGGGCCGAGGCTGGGTGGGTATTCATACTCAGTTTTAACTGTGATCCCTTCCATTTGAAAGATGACACTTGCCTTTCTGAGGCTTTGTGACCCCAGAAACCCTCCTGATTCTCCCCCTACTCCTGTGACTGCCCCCACCTGACGGACACCTGATGGTTGTGTCACCCATGCCCCTTGGCGCTCACCCTTCACACCAAAGCTGCTTACTGCAAACACCTGCAGCCCCTTTCCCCCCAGTCTGGGAAGCACGGGTACCCTCGGACACGGCAGCCACTCCAGCGGCATCCTGGACATAGCTTCCATGAGTCAGTGAAGGTGGGGTTGAACTTGAACTCTAGATCAAACCAGAAGAACCCCCACTCCTCAAACCCTATCAATGGTGGGATTTATTCAGCTGCACATGCACCGGACCCTAACTTCAGAAGCCAGGCCCAAAGTGGAAGCCACTTCCCCATTCATTCATTTAACACACATTTACTGAGCATCTACTACATGCTAGACAATGTGGTAGCTACTGGGAATACAGCAGTGAACAGCACAACCTCGATGTCCGTGCTCTCTAGGTGAGGTCTCAGTGTGGAAGAAACCAGCCAGGTGCTGGCGGATCCCCTTTCCACATCCTTGGCACACAAGAAAACTACATTTCCCAGCTCCCCCTGCAGCTGGATTATAGGCCATCCAGCTGGGTTCTGGCCAATGAGATGCAGGCTGAGGGGTGCCACTGCTAGGTCTGGCCATAGAACCCCTTGTATTTCATCGATGTTTTCTCTCCCTCTTCTACACTGATTTCAAAGATACAAGTTTAAGATGATGGTTTCATAGAGCAGAAGGACCCAGGATCCCTTATTTCCTGCAGGTAGAAGGGCAGCCAATCGGCACAGGCCAACCTGGATGGACCGCAAGAGTGAGAAGTAGGGCTTTGTTGTGTTAAGCCCCTGAGATTCAAGGCAGAGCCTCCTTCACCCTGGCTAATAAAATAGACTGGCAGTGGACTGTGGCCGAACATATTTTCAAAAGATGGATGAAATGACATCCCCTCCCGCATGGTCTTCTTATAACATGACTTTGGCACCCCTCCCAGTGAGTAGTGGCTTCCCTGTCTCCTTCCTTGAGTCCGGAGGACCCCTGTGACTCTTCAACAGAAGCAGAATTGCATGACTTCCAAATCCAGGCCATGACAGGTGAGACAGCCTTCGCCCATGCCTCTTGAGACATTCCCACTTGGAATCCAGCCGCCATGATGCGAGGAAGCTCAGGCAGCCTGCAGAGAGACCCACACGGAGAGAAAGGAGGCCCTTGCCCATCCCAAGCTGTCAGGCAGCACCAGCCCATCAGGTATGTGGATGAGGCAGCCCCAGGCCAGCCTCCCACGCCGAGGCCACACGGAGCAGAGCTCAATGGCGGCCCCTAAGCCCTGCCCCATGCTGAGCCAAATAAATGCTGCTGCTTGAAGCCACCACATTTTGGGGTGATTCTATAGGCAGCAAGAGATGACAAGAACACTGAAGACCTGGCCCCAGAGCTCTCCCCACCACACCACCCCTGAATGCGTCACCAAACTGCCACAAACAAGGTACAGATTTTTGAAATAATAAAAGCTACTATTTGTTGAATTGTTACTACGTGTCAGGCACTGTGCTGGGCATTTTAAATGTGGTTTCTTATTCAATCCTCCCAACAAACCCACGAGGTGGACAGTATTATTGTCCTCTTACAGAGGAGGAAACAGGCTCAGAGAGGTTTTGTAGTTTGCCCAGGGACACACAGCTAGTGAGCGGGGGCGGCAGGTCTTAGGTCCAGGGCTTCCTGACATGATGCTGGAGCCCACCGGCTAGTGGCTGCCCCTCACAGCTCCCCCGGAGCAGGTGACAATACGCAGCAACATGCTCGGAGATGCTCCTGATCTCAAACTATTGTACTCTTTTCAATCAAGGCAATTGTGTAAATGTACACTTGAATCCTGGCTATGCCTCTCACTCTCTGTGTGACAGTACCGATCCGTGCCTCAGTTTCCCCATCTGTAAAATGGTGATTCTGGCTGTGCATCCACACAAGGTTGTGGTAAAACAAAGGAATTAGTAGTATGTGCAAAGCCCTTAGAACTGGCTGGTCAGTGGCTGTTTAACAAATGTCAGACATTGTCATTACCATTTCTCCCCAGTCGGGGGACGGGTATGGAATGGACAGGCTGGTCGGGGCTGAGGCCGGCAGTGGGACCTGTCACCAGCACTCCCTTTCCACCACTAGAAGACCAGGGCCAGCTCTCCCCTGACACTGGGAGGTCTTGGGCACCTCACCTGTCTGAGTCTCAGACCCCTCCGTGATGGGCTTGGGATGTTCCCACCTGGGTCCCAGGGCAGGAGGGTATGTGAGAAAGTTCTGAAAACTACACGCTGTGGAAGAAGCACAGCAGCAGAGGTGCTTTTTTCTGGCCTCCTGGCCTCCCAGATTGAGGCTGAGAAACTAAAGTGTCCAAAGAAACGAGAGGCAACAGGCAGATGGAGGCAGATTCGGGGAAGGAGCGAACAGAGGGCAGAGACCTTGAAAGCTCCCTGGGCCCCGAAGCATTTGAAATTCCACACCTGTTCCTTGTCACTTACCCCCTTCCCCCTACACACACACACACACACACACATCCACACCCCTGTACACGGAAGGGGACTTGCTGGCTCTGGGCCTCCAGGGAGGGAATGATGCAGGAGAATGAAGCCTGTTCTGCTGAGGAAATGCCTTTGTGCAGTTCCGGTTCCAGGTGTTTCAAGAAAGCAACGGGGAGGGCGGGCCCTGCATGAAGGAGAAGCCGGCAAGGAGGGGTGCCCGGCCCAGGAGCGTCTGTTAGCAGCCTGCCTGGAGGGGGAGGCCGGCCCGCCTGCCATGGGGAAGCCAGCACCAGAGGCCCCTGTAAGGAACAGCACATCCAGATGCGGCCCCCTGATGAGTGACGGGGCTGGGAGCTCAGGCACAGGCAGAGAGCAGTGCCGTCAGCCCGTCAACCCGGTGAGGGTTCAAACCTCTCTTCTGCCTCTTGCTGAAAGTGCGACCTTGGGCCAGCCTCTCAACCTCTCCAAGCCTCAGTTTCTACCTCTGCAAAATGGGGATAATGACCGTCAGTCATGAGACTATGTATGAAGAGTGTTTAGCACGTAATGGGTGGCTTATTGTTATTGCTGCTGCTGTTGGCTTCATGAGTCTGAAGAAGAGGTGGGCTCTGTCCCTCGTCGTGAATTTCAGCACTTGGAACAACTCTCTCTCCCAACCCAGGACTCCAGGGACTCGTGTCCAGCCTGCCCAGATTTCTGACCCGGAGACAGGAAGGGCAGGGCTGGAGGGGAGGCCAGCTGCAGACCGACAGCCCAGGGCAGAGGCTCCAGGGAGAAAGAAGAACATGAGTTTGAACAGCATTTTCAAAGAGTCAGTTACCAAGAGACGTAATGACGTTTTCTTCTGGGAAGTGGGGAGGCCCTTCCTCCAACCCCTTCCCCACGTGGTACACGTGTACGAACTGAGGACAGTGACCTCAGTTTTCCCAAACATCTGGAGGTTTCTGGGGAAGGGGGAAAACCCAGAGTAGGGAGTTTGGAACCTCCGACCATAGGTCTGTCTTCACCCCTGGAAGTTGATATTGTTAAATTGGGGGCGCTGCGCCTGCCCCCCAGCTGTGACATAATCGGGGTGGAAGCTTTCTGGGGTGGAGGCGTTCCAGTGCTCTTGGGCGGGGCAGCACTCAGGTAACTTCTGTGATCATAGATAATAAGCCTATGGAGCCATTAGGTTATTACACACCATTATCATTAAGATACTTTGTGTCACTGAACTTAACTCACACCCCCGCCCCCACTGATAGGAAGGGATTCCAGAGCAAATGCTTGGGGGGTTGAGAGTCCTACCCCAGGGTGGGACTCCCCTTTTTTCTTTTCCAAAAGAGGTTTTGGCCTCTCTACTCAGGGGTTCCTTCTTAGACCTAGAAATTATTGGAAAGGGGAAAAAAGTTCCTGCTAGGGAGTTTTCATGAGTTTGAAAAACAGGAAAACGTTTGCCTACTCTCATTAGCCCCAAGTGTCTGTCCTGAAGTGCCATTGGCCTCTAGCACAAAGACATCTGTGTTCTGACCTCAGGGCCTTTGCACATGTTATTCCTTCTGCCTGCATGCTCTTCCCCAAAATATCTGTATTCTGACCTCAGGGTCTTTGCACATGCTGTTCTTCCTGACTGCATGCCCTTCCCCCAGATATACACACAGCTTATCTCCCATTCACTCAGGTCTGTATTCAAAGGTCCTCTCCTTAGAGCCCTCCCCCAGCCACCCTTCTAAAGAACATCCCCAAGGGGCTCCTGGGCAGCTCAGTCAGTTAAGCATCCGACTTCGACTCAGGTCATGATTTCACGGTTCGTGGGTCCAAGCCTTGCGTCAGACTCTGTGCTTGACAGCTCAGAGCCTGGAGCCTGCTAAGGTTTCTGTGTCTCCCTGTCTCTCTGCCCCTCCCCTGCTCATGCTCTGTCTCAAAAATAAATAAGCATCAAAAAATATTAAAGAACACCCCCAGTGCTCTTTATCTCCTTAGCTTGCTGGAATGTTTCCTAGTTCTTGTTCCTGTTCCTCATCACATTATATATTCATTCATTGGTTTTGGTCGCCTTGGCCACTGAAGTCAGCGTTCCCAGGGGCACAATTGCTGTCTGACCCACGACTATGTTTCCAGCACCGAAAACGGAGCTAGACACACAGTAAGTGCTCAGCAAATACTTTTTAATGAATACATGAAATGTATGTTCATGCTTTTTATTCATTCCTCAATAACTTACTGAGTGGCTTCTGCCCCTCAAAGCCCTGGGGACAGAACAATAATGAGAGCCAGCTCTGCCCTCAGGGAGCTCACAGTCCAATGGGAAGCAGAGACGTTGGTGGCCAGACAGGAGCTCAAACCTGGGAGGTTGGGCTCACGTTTATCCGCTAATACCCATGTCTCTGGCCGCGGCGGCCTCTCTGAGCCCCAGCCTCATACATCCAGCTGCCCACTTGCAATTGTTACTGGGATGGGGGCTCGGAAACAGAAATCCCAGTCTCCCTCTCCTCCGGCTCCTCCCTCTGTCCCACCCCAAAGGCACAGGCTCCAACTCAGTCACTCAGGCCACAGCCCAGGCATCATCTTGAATTCTGCTGTTTGTCCATCCCTGTACCCGACTGGCAAGTCCTATTGGCTCTGTTTCCAAAACAGATCCCAAAATATGCTTCCTCAGACGTCCCTGTCCCTAGATTCCTTTTCCAAGTCTACTCCCTGTTGCTTCCAGCATCCCTGCCCACTCAACAGCCAGGGGGATCTTTTAAAAATACAAATCAGATGTGACCACCTCTCCCTTGCTCAGAAGCCTTCAGTGGCTCCTGCACCAGAAAAAAGAAAAATTCAAACCCTTTTCCTGCTGACTTCTCTGACCTCGTCCTGCATATCCCTGCATGGGCTCTCCTGTTGCTTCCCAAGCACACCAGCCTCATTGCTTCTACCTCAGGGCCTTTGCACTTGCTATTTCAGAAAACTCTACCGATCCTTGCAAAACCAACTCTGTCTTATCATTCAGCTCTCAGATCAAATGCGTTTTTTCAGAGAGGCTGCCCTTGACCACCAAACACACCCCACCCCACTCGCAGTCACTCCCCCTGCATTACCCCCACTTGCCCCTGGCATCTCACGGAACAGGTTTGCCTGAGTGTTGATCAAGTGTGTGTCTCTGCCACTGACTGGAATGGGGAGACATGGAGCAGAGAAAGCAGGCGTGGGGGGGGACGGGTACGGAGGAGGATGGCAAGTCCTGCTTGGCTTTGCTGAGTCTGAGGGGCGTGGGCTGTCCAGGTGGGGATGCCCAACGGGCAGGAGGATCTGTGGATCTGGGACTCAGGAAAGTGTTCGGACTTAGAGACTGGGGTCTGGATAAGCGCTCTGAGAGGGCGTGCAGAGTGAGGGTGGAGGGGTAGGTTAGCGCAAGAGGCAGTTGAAAGCCACAGCAGACTCTGAGCAGGCAGCAGAGAGGCTTAGAGAGAGGAGCTGGTCAGCCGGGCCAGTGGGGCGGCAGAGCCTGGGCCCTGGGAAACCCGGCCTGGTGGTCCATGCCCAGGGGATAGAGAGGAAACCACAAAGCCAGGACCCCCATCCTGTGATCTCCTAGGACGGCATCCCCTTCTCTTCGGCAGGCAGAGGTCTGAAATGTCGTCCGGACCACAACTGAGGCCCGGATGGCAGCCACTCTCTTCACCCCGCTCCACGGGAACAGCCACACGAGGCCCTCGGACATCAATCCTCCTGCCCCTTGGCTCTTACAGGGCCCCGGCCCATCGATCGCGCTGAATCGAGTCGGTAGGGCAGGGCCAGAGGGCCTCAGGCGGAGAGATCATCACGGTGGTGGTGTTGCCGGCGTTTGCAGGGACAGATTTTTCATTAACCCCACAGCCCTCTCCTGGAGCACCCCCGCTTGGCTTCAAGCCACAGTCTTCCGGCTCCTAATTCCTCTTTGTCCCTGGCTCCTTGCTGGCGAGCGCTGAACTGGGGAGCACACTGGGCTGGGTGTCAAGAGCCTTGGGAAGTTGACCCTCTTGCAGAAAGGAGCCAAGGGGAGGGCAGATGGAGCCCCTCTGTGCCAGCCAGGCCCAGTTCCAAAGAGCCAGAAGGCACAGAAGGGAAGGGTCGCCATCCCAAGGGTCCCAGTAAGAGCCTCAGTTCCCAGGGCATTGGTGCCAAAGTGTCGGGAAGGACAGTGTGACCTAGAAGTTAGGGGCTGGGACTCTAGGGCCCTGATCCATCTCCAACTCCCTGCACTGCTACTTCCTAGCTGTGTGGCCTTAGGCCAGTCACGGGAACCTCAGCCTCTCCATCCATAAAATGGGGATAATAAATAGCACCTACTCCCATAGGCCTATGGCAAGGCTCAAATAAGATAACACACATAAAATGCTCAGTACGGTGCCTGGCACATAATAAGTGCTTGAAAAATATCAATATTCATTGTGATTTCATCGTGAATTCTTTTTAGAATGAGGCAGAGGTGGAGGAAAAAGGACCCCAGGTTTCCCCGGGTATAGTCCTCAATTTTATTTCCTCCCAGATTGTTTGGCTTCAGGGGAGCCTCTGTTCAGTGTTATCTGGAACATTCTCCAGAGTCAGATGACCAAAGGCTGGAAACACATTGCTGCTCACTGCAACCCCCCACCCAGAAAAGGTGTGTCCAGGTGCCACCCTTGGCAGCTCCCTCCTCCAGGCAGCCAGGAGCTCATTCCAGTAAAGACCCCAATCAGGAGGTTCCTGGCACATTCAGAGACTTTGGACACTCCAGGTTCTCCGATGGCGCTCTGAAAGGCACGGGCTCTTGCTCTCTCTCTCCAGGTGGAGCTGTGTGACAAATCATAGGTTTTGTGACATTTCTCCCAGGTGGGCAGGGGGTGTCTCCTCCAGAGGAGGTCTGGGCCCAGGAAAATAGCTGTGGGTAGCTGCTGTCACCACACACACACACACACACACACACACACACACACAGGCCTCGGGTAACCAGAGTCTGTCTGCTTCTTTGTATAGATTTCAAAACCTGAGAATCTAGTTGAGCGCCTCACCCAAGGCCACACACCCATTACACAAGGAGAGAGGGTCTACAGCCCAGCTTTCCGGCTCCAAGCCCAGTGCTTTCTCAGGGGTGGGGAAGGGATGGAGTGAGAGCCTCTTGGGGAAACGACTTGGTCACCTGCTCTCAGTGGCCTGAGGCCCTGGATACCTGGGTCCCCACAGGGGCTGGGTCCCATGGTCTGCAGGAGGAAACAGGAAACACAAGGAAGAAGGGATAAATGGGAAGGGGGTCTGGCCTTGCCTCCATCCCATCTCCCCATGGGACCTTGGACAGCTCCCTTCGCGTCTCTGATCTTTTCCATTGTGGAGAGATTACATTAACAGACCTCTTCTTGCTCTCATACTTCAAAGGGATGAGTCAATACCCTCAACTGTCAAGTGAAGGACTGAGGCCCAGAGAGGGAAAGCAGCTCACTCAAGGTCACACAGCTCCTTGTGGCAGAGCCAGCTACGATCTGATGCTGGACCAGATACGGTCCTTTGGTGTCCTTTCGTGGGCCAGTTCTACAACCCCTCTGCCCAGCCAGGGCCGAGCCAGACTCATCCCTCAGGCTTCTCCCCAGTCAAGCCTGTGGCTTGAATCCCCACCCTACCCAGGCTGTGACTTCCAGCGGTGCTCCCAGACTCCAGTAGGCTTTTCCTAATGGGGAGGAGGGACTCTGGCAACAGAATCAGAGGGGCAGGAGGGGCTCTGCGGGCTCCTTCCTGCCTCTGCTAAAGCCCCTTCCCCGGCCATGGTGAAGGGTTACTGGCCGTGAAAGTGCTGGGAAGACCCTGGCCGAGGCTTCTCGGGCACCAAGGGCAGGCCCCCCATGGACCTAGGCCAGGCCCAAGGCAAGAGGACTTTTAAAGTCTTCCCCTCTATCAGATCAAAGTGCACCAACAGCTCATATTAAATATGACATTTTTGCCCACAATCTTTTTTTGTAATTTCATTCTTGGAATTGTTCGGCTACCAGGCGCTGATTTAACTGGCAGTTGGCTCTGCCTTCCTTCTCGTCCATTCTCTTACTTACCCAGGATTTCTTACCAAGTGAGAAAATGTAGCTGACAAATCGCTCTTACGAGTAATGACACTTTTATGAATGCCTAATGTAGTAATTAATGCAGTTGACCTAACGTTACACTTTGTAGACATTTAACATTTATTAATTTCGATTTCACAGTTTTCTTTTCCCATTTTGCAGCCAATAAATATTTTAAGGCCTCAGATATTTTTGCAGGATCCTTCAAAGTTCGTAGACCCAAAGAACTAGTGTGACCTTGAAAAAAAAGCACTGAGCCTCGCTGGGCCCCAGCTTCACCCCTGCCCTGCTCCCCGGGGGCCTTGCCAACCGTGAGTGAATCCTGCAGGGCTGACCCCCACCAGGAGTGACATTTTAGAACTACGCTTGGTCAGACCAAGACCAAGCCCCAACAGGGGCTCTCAGACCCACGATGAAGATACTCAGAACCAAACAAAGACAGAGACAAAGACCTCCCTTTCACCCTTGAAGAGCAAAGCAATAAAAAATGTTATTTTGCTAGTCGGTTGAATTTCACTTGTGTGGTTTGGAGTGCATTTTCTAGTTAATGAACCTGCCACATTTATGACCACTCTTTTTCAATTCGGTGGAGAGAAAGGGGGAAAGGGAAGGGGGAAAGCCTGCCATATTTCCCCACACAGCTGATGGCTGATAGCTGCAGGGCTGCACAGGGCAGGGCCGCACAGACGCGGACCTAACTGCCTGGTCAAGGGCAAGCTCACCGGGGAAGCATTTGTACGTGCAGTGTACTTGATCTGGGTTAGACCCCAGGGACAAGTCCCCAGTGTAGGGCACTTGCTGAAGTGAAGTCCCCAACCCCACCTCCAGGCATTTTTCCTGGGTCAAGGTGATCCAGTCTGCTCTGCTTCTCTGCCGGCAGGCTGGAGGATGCCAAGTGGCCAGCGCCCTCTACCTCTAGTTAAATATGTTGGGGACTAAAGGCAAGAGACTGGGACATGGCCAGGGGAAGAGGAGAGGAAGGCACATCCCTGACTTGTCCGCCCATGAGGCACTCTGCGATCAGGTCCTGAATAAGTTGTGACAGATGGGACCAGTGTCTCCAACTATAAACACACACAGGGGCTCCCTCCCCTTCCCCCAGCCTAGCACCCCTCCCTGAGCCCACCCTCCATGGAGGAATCTGAGGCCCAAACCTCTGGGGGGATCTTAGCTACCTACCACTACTCCAACCAGAGACATCCCTGCCCACGCTGGTCAGGAATTGTAAGGACAGCAAACCGGAGAAGACTTTGCAGGGCCACGAAGGACATGGGCTTTGGCAGACAAGCCCCATCTGAGCTACAGATAACCCTCTCCTTTGATTTCTCCCTCAGTCACCCCCTCCCCCCTCTCCCCTTCACAGCCCCAGCTAAAACTGCAGTAGTGAACCACGTTTTCATCCATTCACACACTGTTATTCACATCTGCTGTATGCAGGCAAAGAAGGCAGACCACCGTCCTTGTGCCCTTGGGTATCACAGCACTACAAGAGAAACAAGTAAGTACAGCAGTCACAGAGGATGGGCCAGGTTCTGAGGGAGGGAATACAGGCTCAGGGAGCACCGTGGGTGCCTTGCCAGGACTGTGGAGGCAGCATTCCTGGAAGACTTCCTGGAAGAGGAGACAGCTCATCTGGGAAAGGAGGAGGGGCTCCCTAGGGGAAGCCTGGAGCACAGAACGGTGCATCTTTTAGCTCTACCGGCGTGGGCAGAGGGTGCCCCAGATGGACAGCGACAGGGAGCCAGACCCCTGAGACTTGCCTTGAGCTCAAGCACCCGCATGGTCACAGGGTATGAGAATGGGAACTGAGGAGACAGGGAACCTGAGTCCACTGATTTCAAGCTGTCAGGGCCTCACATCTTCCATTTTTCGTGACTGTAAGAGGAGTAGCCGGCACCTGACCCTCCAGGGGGACTTGCATTTTCAGAGGGAGCAGAGCCGCCCCCTGCATCAGCTCCATCCTCTGCCAGAGAACCTTTTACCTGAGTCTCCTCTTCTTCCCTCCTCCGGTCTCCAGTCCCTGCACCCCTAAGACCCATCTTATGGGGTGATCGCCATCGTAACCTCCACACTGGGGGGTCCTGCCCCTGCTACTAGCCTGGGGCACACCCGGCCTTGGCTGAACCAGCACTGAGCGCAGCGCCCCCGCTAGGCCATGGGAGGAAGAGTCCAGAAACGCTAGGCTCTCTAGGGCTCAACTCTCCGGTTCCCCACCTGGTAAGACCTTCGCGTTGTAACAGGAGTGTCTAGAAGCACCTTAACCCCGAGGAGGGTAGAAGGAGGTAGAGTGGAGGATGCCGAGCCCCGGAGAGCTGGGGGACTGGCTGAGGTTACAGAACTAGTAGGTGCCCCGGTCCCGACCTGAATCCAAATCTGTCTGGTTCAAAAGTTTGTGCCTCCAACCACGAGGCCACAAGGCCACAAAACCCCAGACACCTGCCAGGGCTGAGGGGGTCGGCAGCTGAGTGGCCTGTGAGCTCTGGGTGCTGTTGGGAGTCGGCTCCGTCTACACTGATGGCCAAAATTCTACTCCAGTTGACAGCTGTCATATGGGGGCTTACAGCCCCGTGACGGGAGATCATCTGCTTTTTGTCAGAAAACAGGAATCCAGATTTTCATATGAAATACTCTAGTTTGTAAAAGTTATCTAATCAAATACATTTCATTAGATGTTATATAGGTTAGACAACACGCATCTACCTCCAGTTTATAGCAATTCAGCCAATAAATATTTAATGAGCACCTACTCTATGACAGGTAGGGTAACCGGATCTTCCCAGTGCCCCCAGACTGTCCTGGTTTTAAAGACTGACAGTCCCTCATCCTGGGAATCCCCCCATGCCTCTACCAGATACTGAGCTTTGGGTCTTGGGGGGAAGTAGGAAGTCCCTGGCCTATGGGAGCTTCTGCCATTCGAGAGAGGACTATACATTCATCACCAGCCCGAGACACAAGGAAATAATACAGTGTAACAGATAGAGATTCAGTAGTGACGGGGGGATGGGCTGATCAAGGATGACTACTCTGAGGAGGTGACATTTATTTGAGCAGAATCCCGAAGGCTAAGAAGAAAGTAATCAAGAAAATACCTGCAGTAACAGAAATGCACTGGCAAAAATATGGAAACGTGTCTGCACAAGCAATTCACTGCAGCTCTGTTTGTAAAAGCCAGACTAGAAACGACCCAGAAAACATCAGGAGGGGTGAGGCTGGATGAGCACTGGCCACGACCACATGATGGAGTGCCAGGCAGCTGGCGGAAGGAAGCGGGGGGGGGGGGGGATCCAAATGCTGCTACCCAGTGACTCTCATCAAGGACCTACTGTTGTGTAGAAAGCGAGGGTGAAAAGGTGTGTATAATATGTTGCTATTTACCTAAGAAACTGTGTGTGTGCGGGCGCGCATGCGCGCTTACATTTAAAAGGTAATAAGCAGGGGCGCCTGGAGGGTTCAGTTCATTAGACTCTTGATTTTGGCTCAGGTCATGATCTCATTGTTTGTGGTATCAAGCCCCATGTTGAACTCTGCGCTGACAGTGTGGAGCCTGCTTGGGATTCTCTCTCTCTCTCTCTCTCTCTCTCTCTCTCTCTCTCTCTCTCTCTGCCCCTCCCCCAGCTTGTGCTCTCGCTCTCTCTCCAAATACATAAACATTTAAACAATAAACAAATAAAAGTAAATAAGCACAGAAAAGATACAGTTCAAGTCTTTGCTCACATCAGGTCTGCAAATACCCCTCCGGCTCCAACAACCCCAAAGTCAACAGGTGGAAAGTCCCCTCCTTGCCCCATGAGGCCATAGGCTGTGTGGACACATACGTTTATTGCAGAAAATTGAAGAATTGGCCCAATAATTCGATCTCCACAAAGAAGATGCTAGGAATTCTCAACTTTGGCCATACGGACGGCCAGGCTGGGGAACCGCTGAAGGCCGGCCAGGGCATTACAAAATGGCTGGGGTCCCTAGCCTCTCCCCGGGAGATGCCAGTAGTGACAACCAATAATGTCTCCAATCACTGATAAACGTCCCTTCAAGGCAAAACCAGCCCAGGTGAAGACTACTGGGTTAGAATACCACGGTCACACCCCCAGTGACCTCATGCATCGATGCAGTGACGAGCAGTGGTGACGCAACTCACAGAGAGAGGAAACATTCCCCCCGCTCTGTGCCTCCCCATGAAAGCACTCGACATTACCTTGATGGACTCTTGCAAAAACATTTCACCTGACTCGGATCAAGCTTCTAGATGGAACTGCCACTTTGCAGGGACAGTGGACAAGGGAACATATTCGATGGCACCATGAAAGACACAATCAACATACTCCAGACAGTAGGAAACTCTGACGTGTGCACAGCACAGTTTCCTCACGTTGTGGGATCAAGCCCCAAGTCAGTCTCCGCCCTAAGTGTGGAGCCTGCTTAGAATTCTCCCTCTCTCTCTCTCTCTCTCTCTCCCTCCCTCTCTCTCTTCCTGCCTCTCCCCTGCTCATCCACAGGTGTGCATACATTATAAATAAATAAATGAATAAATAAATGTTTTAAGAAGCCACCTGGGTGGTGCCTGAGTGGCTCAGTTGGTCAAGTGTCCAACTCTTTATCTCAGCTCAGGTCTTGATCTCAGTGTTGTGAGTTTAAGCCCCGCCCTCAGCCCTGTGCTGGTCATGCAACTACTTAAAAAAAAGAAAGAGAGGCGCCTGGGTGGCTCAATTGGTTAAGCATCCGCCCTCGGCTCAGGTCATGATCTCACGGTTCTTGGGTTTGAGCCCCGCATTGGGCTCTGTGCTGACAGCTAGTTTAGAGCCTGGAGCCTGTCTTCGGATCCTATGACTCCTTCTCTCTCTGACTCTCCCTTGCTCACACTGTCTCTCTCTCTCAAAAATAAAAAGAAAAACATTTAAAAAAAAAAAAAAAGAAAGAAAAAGAAGCCACGTGGGGTGTCCTGCTGGTTCAGTAGGTGGTAGAACATGTGATTTTCCATCCTAGAGTTGTAAGTTCGAGCCCCACACCGGCTATAGAGATTACTTTTGGAAAAAAAAAAAAAAAAGTCCAGAGGGGCACCTGGGTTGCTCAGTGGGCTAAGCATCTGAATCTTGATTTCCACTCAGGTCATGATCTCATGGTCCGGGGTTAGTGAACTTGAATGCCAAGTCGGGCTCTGAGCTGACAGTGAGGAGCCTGATTGGGATTTTCTCTCTCTCCCTCTTTCCCTGTCCCTCCCTGCTTGCTCTCTCTCTCTCTCAAAAACATATAAACTTAAAAACAAAAAAAAGAACTTGGAGATAGGTAGGAACACACGATGTTCCAAGTAAAAACTCAATAAAAATAAATTTAAACATTGTCAAAAGAAAAAAGGGTGAGCCGAGGGGGGAAATATGCACAGATACTTGATGTTGGATGATATTAAGGAAATAGAGTTTATTGCTTGGGTGATAACGGCAGTGGGGGTAGGTTCTGGTAAAGAGTCTTTCTATCTTTTAGAGATAATGCGAAAATCCCTACAGATTAAATGACAGCGTGCCCGAGTTTTGCTTCACAAAACCCAGTGGGGGAAGTGGGGAAGGCTATAAATAAAACAAGACTGATTGATCATGAATTAATAATCTCTGGATCTGGGTGATGGATAGCGGGGAGGTTCATTGTTTTCTCTCCTGTTGTATCTGTTTGAAAGGGGAAAAAAATAACACCAAAGAGACGCAAACAGCATTCGGGGTGAGAACTTTGTAAGCAGAGGTTATCAGCCATGGCGAAAGTCGTGGCGCTGGTGTGAGTGTGACCAGCTCAAGGGGAGCTAGGAGGCCAGTGCGGCCGGAACACAGTGGGGCCCGGGCAGGAGTGTCGGACGAGACAGTGCGGCCTGACCCGCAGAGCCATGGGGCGGGTGGAGGACTGTGTGCTTCACCTTGACCGCCAGGCGGGAGCTGTTAGAGACCAATGGGCAGCAGTGGGGTAGGATCTTCTGATTAACATGTAGCCTCCCCACACAACGGAATATTACTTCGCCACAAACAGGAATGGGAAGCTGATGCAGGCCACAACTTGGAACACGGGCTGGATGAAGGAACGCAGACACAAGAGGCCGCCTGTGGTAGGATTCCAGCGACGTGAAATATATAGAATAGGCAGATTGATAGAGACAGAAAGCCGATTCGTGGCTGTCCAGGGCCGGCCGAAGGGAGAACAGGGATTGGCTGCTAACGGGTTACAGGATTTCTCCCTGGAGGATGGAATATTCTAGAATTAGTTGCCATGGTTGCACCACATAGTGACTATACTAAAACCACTGAATTACACGTTTGAATTCTATGGTGGTTTTTATATTATATGAATTATATGGTTTTTTTGAAACCCCAAAAAAAGGCAAGATCCTTTTGGCTTCTCTGGAGAGTAAAAGCATCAGGAGGGACCCGGGGGGCAGGAAGACCAGTCCGGCGACAAGACCAGCCATGGCCACGGGAAGGTCCCGCTGCTTGTACCTCCAGGGGGCTGACTGGGGAGGAGGGAAAGGGGGACGGGCGACTCCTAGGTGTGGGCCTGAGCATGCCACCAAGGGTAGAGATGCCACCATCCAGCGAGCTGAGGAGGAGGGGGTCCAGGGAGCAGCAGGTTCCCGTCACTTGTTCCTGAGGTTCTAGGTGCTTAGACTTGGTCATTAGTATTTCTCCCCACATGGTCCCCGCCCTTCCCTTCCAGGCCCCCAGGGGTGGGGCGGGTCCGCACGACCAGTCCAGGCCAGTGAGGTATACCCTGAAGTGAAGTGCATAAGGAGAACCTTCCAGAACTCGGTGCCCAGGTGCTCAGTACATTCAAGATGGTGGCTGCTTCACCGACCTGGGTTCTGGAGGGAGAAGACATGAGCAAAGCCCCGGCGAGCCCACGATGGCTGTTTCGTAAGAAACACGCCCTTTGCTGTTGGAAAGCACTGACAGGTTGAGGCCATCACTGCCCAGGGCACACCTGACCCCCCTGACCCGTGATACTCAGCCAGTTTTCTCCCCAGCCTCCCCCGCCCCCACCCCACCAGTGCAGGGCACACCAAGTACTGAGCCGAGACAGGGATAGGATTCCTTCAAGCCGATCACATGATTGTCTAGTCTGGACCCTTCCGTGCCCAAGCAGCTCAGAACCAGTTACGTACGAGGGACCCCAAAGTGTTTGTGGGACGTCATCATATGGAACCAGACCAGGGGGGCGGGGTGGTGGGGGGAGGTAGGGGTTGAAATCAGGTGGGGAAGATAAAACAGTTTAAATAAATTAAGGGAAAGTAAGTAACAGCGCTTGACCAAGTCTAAATTGAATGTAACCAGCTGTCACTGAATGTGTGAAACACTGACAATGGTGACTGCAGCCAGCCCAGGTGGGGGGACAGCGGGACGGACCAGCAAGGCGTCCCAGAGGGTTTCAGGATGAAGGGGAAAGAAGCCTGACAGGTGAAGAGGGAGGCAGCAGCATGGGGGCAACCCCCCACCCCGTCCCCACAAGAACTGCCCGGCTTGCAGCTTCTCAGGGGTCTCCATGGCCCTGCAGGGACCCCTTAGGAAGGTGAGCTTCAGCTCCGCCCCTCTTCATCTCCGGCGTAAGGCCTTGGTTCTAGAAGATGCCTGTTACAATGCACAGCTCTTACCAAGAGGGATGGAGGGTTGAGGCTAAGATTAGCCTCCCATCCCCCTCGTCAGAGCAGAGAGCCCAGGACCCAGGAGATCTTGGGGTGACGGGGCACCACCGTGAGGACCTGCAGCCGAGACCACACCTACAACTTTGCCTCCAGCCGGAGCCAAGCTGGCTTCCTTGTCACCAGCCACTCCGCATTCTGGCTTCGCCCCCGTGACCCCGACCTCTGCTCTTTGAGGTCAGTCACACACAGGCCAAGGCCCCTTCTCCTGAACCCTCTGCAGGACCCACTCTGCTTCTGGGAAATCAGCAGGGTCCCTGACCCCGGGGGCTCTGAATGCCAGGGAAGGAGGCCCACGCCCAGTTAGTGGGCCTGTACCATCAGCGCTGTTCACCTTGGCAGTCTGGGCGGCTCTGCCAGCCCTCAGAAAAGATCGGAACTCAACCCAAGGCCCTGACCTGCAAATGGAAATTGCTGCCATGAGAAAATCCCAGCCCCGCCGCTTCCTAGCAGCAGACTCTGATGGACGGCTTCATAGCAGCTCCTGTCCAGAGCTGGCCAACCAGACACGGGCAGAGCCAGGTTCAAATCCCGGCTCTGCCATGACTAAGTGAATGACCTTGGGGAAGTTGCTGAAATTCCCTACGCGTCCGTTCCCCACCCATGACACAGAGATGGTCATAATACTCATCGTTCAGCATCTCTGGCCTGAAGGAAGCGTTGAATACATACTGGTGAAATGAACACAGGGATGAAAACTAGCGTGCCTGTCAGGTGCCTTCAGTCACAAGGAACCAAAGCCCAACCCAAGTTTGTGAGTAAAGAGTATTTAGCAGCTCCCGTACCTGAAAAAGTCCAGGTATGGTAGAGCTGGCTTCAGACACAGCTGGATCCAGGGACTAAAGAATGTCCTTCAACCTCATGGACTCACAAATCGATCTCTCTCTCTCTCTCTCTCTCTCTCTCTCTCTCTCTCTCTCTTTCCTGCACACAGCTCCCTCCAGACAGCAGGGGAGAGCAAGGCTCCAGCTAACATCAGCTTTAGAGAAAGGAGAGAATGCAAAACCCCAGAGAGGAGATCTGACTGGCCCAACCTGATCTGATAGGTTCTTGCTAAGCAGAAAGGGGTCCAGTAAGGAAGAGCTCCCCATAGACCAATGGAGTGGCCAGGGGGACGTTCTCCCAAAGAGGGGGCTCTGCCAGCAGAAGAAGGCTCAGTGGTGCTGAGCAGACACAGTGCGGACAGACCGGGGTCTCCCAGGAGGAGACTGGGCAGCTGGCCAAAGTGTGGCTGCAGCCCGTGGCCACTAGGAAGAAAGGGTGTAGGAAGGGGATAAAAGGGGTCGGTGGGGGTGGGGGAGAGAAAGAGAAGGAGAAAGGAGGAGAGGAGAGCGAGAGGAGGAGAAAGGAAAGGAAGCAGAAGGGAGAGAAGGGAAGGGAGAGTGGTGCCTGGACCACACAGGGCTCCGCCTGAGCTCAGCCCCCGTGCAAACCCCCACAATACCCTGCTAGCCTGAGGCCCGCCCCGCCCCAGCCCCAACCTCCTGGCTACAAGGTCATCTCACATCCCTGACCGCGGTGCTTGGTTTCCAACAAACCAGCTCTGAGCCCATCCGTTCATTGTGATCCCTCTGGCCAGTCAGCCCACGGGGGTCAAGGGCTTTTGCTGGAGTTCTGGGCGGACATCTCCCGCTTTCTGTGCAGGGAGGCGTTGCTGGGACCGGGCAGTCCATTCGCTGCCATGAAGGAAGCCGTCCTCCGGTCGAAACCAACACCAGCAAACAGAAGAGAGGGGACAATGAGAAATAATTGGACAATCAATGAGCACTGAGTAGCTGAGTCCAGCAGGGGGACTGGCTTACCGCTGGGCCCCACCGGCGTGAGCTGATACGCCCGTTCACCAGTTTATGCCACGTGGAGCTGAGTTCTTCTGTTACATTCACGCAAGGGCAGCGGAAAAAACTGAGGGAAATGCAGCCCAGCCACTATCCTCTCCCTGAGCCTCTGTCTGTTCTGCCTGATGCCAAAGAGGGGGCCGGTGACTAAAAGGGGTGTGTGTATTAGTCAGGATTCTCCAGAGAAACAGAACGAACAGATGTGTATAGAGGGAGAGATTTATTTAAGGAATTGGCTCATTATGATTAAGGAGTCAGGCGAATCCAAAATCTGCAAGCTGGAGGCCCGGAGGAGAGCCCATGCTGAAGTTCACGTCCACAGGTCTCTGCTGCAGAATTCCTCCTTATTGGAAGGAGGTCAGTCTTTCTTTCCATCCAGGCCTTCGACTGATTGGATGAGACCCACCCACATTATGGAGGGCAATCGGCTTTACTCAAAATCCGGAATAATGTTTGACCACATATCTGGACACCACAGCCCTGCCAAATTGACACATAAAATCAGCCATCAGAGGGTCCCCAGATGCATCTTGTTCAACCCCCTCAGATGAAGAAACAGAGGGCCAGAGAGGCCTACTGGTGTGCCCTAGGTCACACAGCAATGTAACAGCAGAGCCTGGCTGCCTCCATCTTGACTCTCAGGCCAGTGCTCTCTGGAAGGTACTCTCACTCCTTTTGTGGCTCCTGGGAGCCCAAGCACCAGATGAGAGCAGGAACCACAGACAGGCGGCCCACACTGCCTTCCAACACACCTGAGCAATGGGCCTTCGAGGAGAAATGTTGGCTGGTCTGGTATTTCCATATCCTTAACATGTTGTTCCGTAAAGTTCAAAATACACGGAAATTCCTCAGATCTACGTTTTCCCCTACAGCCTTGTGACTTCAGCTGAATTCCTTGGGAAGGACCCAGAAAGCATTGGTTCTTCTGGGTGGGCCACCTACCCCCTGACCCCAACCCTGGGGCTGCACCAGCCATGAGGTCAGGTTCAACTGACTGAGGTTTCCCTCCATGTGGCAAAGGCTCCCTTGTCCATGGGGGAGTTGTTTGCAGATGGTCCAAGAATGGACATTTTTTTATTTTAACAGTCACGTATTCACTTTTATGCTGCTTTGAGTTTATGACTAGGGATGCTGATTTCCCATTTATGGAGGTGATATAAAGTTTCCCTTTAAACTAAATTTAAGTTTTTAAAAAGTGAGTCAGTGGAAATAAAAATAGTAAGTAAATAAAAGAACAGGCAGTACATTGATGTGGCCAAAACAGAGATGAAATAACCGAGATTGTAGAAACGCTGGGCTGACCAAAATATCCCCTGCTGTCATGTCAACCCACTTCTGCTTGGCCTGTCCCCAGGGGAGTGAGGGCCGAGGGGACATGGCTGCACAAGCTGGGAAGAAGCGTTCGCTCCTCTGCCTGTTCCTGGCGTTGACATGTCTGACCCGGCACTGCGGCGTGCCCCACCACCTTGCCCGGCACCCCAGGGCACCAAGCGTCCCATCACCAAGTTCTTGGGACTCAGTTCTACCAAAGGAACATCCCACCAACTTCCTCTCCTGCCTCCCAGAAGGGGCCTGGTGTTTTCTCACCTAGACCACCCACCAGCACGGAAATAAGCCATTACTCCGTACATAAAAGCCTGCAAGGTAATTAATAGCCCAGCCATTTAACTCAGCTCTAATACACTCACTGTTAATAAGCTAGCTTAGAGCTCCGCTTGAAATTAATAACTTGCAAATGACCCAAGAGCCCTGGTTTCCTTCTTTTTTTAAACCAGAGAGCGAGAGAGAGAGAAAGAGAGAGAGAGGGAGAGAGAAAGAAAACCAGAATTTAAATAGAAAAGCAATTTTCATTTATGAGCCAGTATCATTATTCATAACCGGAGAATTGTAAGGAGTAAAAGCCTTTTCCACTTAATTAGAATCCTGAGCACCACAGAAGGGGGGGGGGGGAGGCCGCATCTAGCACAGGGCATAAGGAGGCAAGAGGTACAAATCGAACGGAAGAGAGTCCCTCCAATGTGGCTGCAGGTCCACACAGGTGCATAAAGAGCAGGATGCCCCCCTCCGCCCCGTGCATCTACCGCAGGCAGAGCCCCGCGCCAGCAGCCGCGAGGGGGGGGCTGAGGCCGGCAGGGGAGAAATGCGCAAAGACGCCAGCGTGCCAATCCATGTCCTCCAGACACAAGCGATAAAGTCTAATCTTAAACTACAAGGGAAGCGGAAGGGAGAGAGCAGAGGCCAGATGAGAGGCTGGGGAGGAGGGAGGAGAGAGGACTGGAGGCAGGAAGAGGAAAGGGGAAGGAGAACGGTCTGTCCTTCCTCCCATACCGAGAACCCAGCCCCGAGGCTCACTACCCTCAACCACCCCGCCCCGTGGACCCGATGCTTGGAAGGTGCGCTCTGGGGTGAGCCTCGGGGTCACCACAGGCCTCCCAAAACAGCCCATATCTGTGTCCCAGTGAGGGGAGGAGACTCAGAGGGGCAAGGTCCTGTGAGGGGCGGGGCCTTGAGGGGCGGGGCCTTGAGGGGCGGGGCTAAGAAGCCGACTCAAGTCTCTTGATTTCAAGCCAGGTATCCAGGTATACAGGTACCCAGGTACGGCTTCCCAGGCCACCAGCCAGCTTTGCCCTCCTTTCTTTTCTTTTCTTTTCTTTTTAATGTTTATTTATTTATTTTTGAGAGACAGAGAGAGACAGCACGAGCAGGGGAGGATAAGCGAGAGAGAGAGATACACAATCTGAAGCAGGCTCCAGGCTCTGAGCTAGCTGTCAGCACAGAGCCCGTCGCAGGGCTCGAACCCACGGACCGTGAGATCATGACCTGAGTCGAAGCCGGCCGCTCAATCGACTGAGCCACCTAGGCGCCCCTGCCCTCCTTTCTTTTAAAGCTCCTAGAGTGGTGGTAAAGTAGACCTCGTCTTCACAGCGGAAGCTCAGGCTGGCTGAGGGCACGTCCTGGCCAGAGCTCAGGCGAGGATTCGAACCCAGGCCTTGGACTCCAAGTCCGGTACTCGCCTCCCACCAGGGCACAGTGTCAGGAGAGTTGATGGTTGAACCAAAACTCACCAAGTTCAACTGAGCCCCTGGGGGTAGAGTCTGAGCCTGGGGCCCTGCAAACTCTCTGCCCCATGAGGGTCCACTGTGCCTCACCCACATCACGGCCCCACAGCTGCCTGGAGGTCCACACCCAGCTCCATTCCGCTCCAAGAGCTTGGAGGAAACTGTGTTGGTAACATCACGGACATCATTAACCCAGTTCAACTCTGTTAGTAACACCACCAGCAAGTGCTGCTCCCTTTAGAGCACAGACCTGGGCCAGGCCCTGCGCTCAGCCCTTCACCTTGATCAACTCACTGAGGACTCACTTTAGTGACGTAGATACTGTTCTCCTCCTTTTAGAAGTGAGAAAACTGAGGCATGGGAAGGTCAGGCAATAAACTCACATGATCAGCCCAGGGCTCGGCCTCCAGAGGCCTGCTCATCACTGTGAGGGCACACTGCCTTCGCACGCATACAAATACCAAGAGTGCCGATAATGGCTGTGTGCTCACTTAGCACAGTTCTAAGCCCTCCGTTCTCATAAGCAGCGCTACTGTCCTCTGCCATTGGATAGTTGAGAAACTAGGGCACAGAGAGGTAGAGTGGCTTCCACAAGGCCACACAGCTGGGAAGAGGCTGAGCTGGGATTCGAACCCAGAAAAAGAAGCTCTGGGTCTATACTTTTAGCCCCCTCCCCCTCCCAGTAGCAACAGGGATTCCCAGAGTCATTGTGGCTTCTCCCACACAGCCCATCGGAGACCTTTTTGCCTCTTTACCCCAGTAGCCCCCTCGCCAGCTCTTGCTGCCTACACTGGCCCCCCTAAACTGATCAGGGGGACCCAGCTGCCCACTGATTCCTGCAAGCCAAGCCCTCCTCCCTGCCACCACCCTCCCGCCAACCCCAGTGTGGCCCACTCCCCAGCTGAGCCTTCTCTGAGGGCTGGACTAGATTCAGGATGCCCAAGCTCGAAAGATCTGGCAAGTCACCTCCTCCACGGTCATGCCCATTCTATAGCTGGGGAGACCGAGGCCCCAGAGAGGACGCCCTGACTTGGCCAAGATCACTTGTTCCCTCCGAGTAGTACCCTGGGGTGTCCCCCCATTGTCACCCTCCCCTTCTCCTCCCACGTCCCATCCTGTCCCCAGGCACTGGCAGGCTCTCCAGGAAGAGCTCTCAGCTCCCAGATGCTCCACCAGCTGGCAGGCCCGGGTCCCCTTGTGGGCCACCTACCATGTGCGGATGCAAAAGCGTCACCACCAGGAGCCTTATGTAGGAGCTGGACTCAGCAGCCACCGCCTCCTGCAGCCGTGTGCAGGATGCACCCTGTCTGCGTTCAGACGGGCAGAGGCACGCACCGCCTCAACCAGGAGCGAGCTCGTTGTCCCCTTTGAGGAACCAGATTTTTTAGGCCGTGGTTCCAAATGTCAGGCTAAGAACCAACTACATCAGGGGCGCCTGGGTGTCTCGGTCAGTTGAGCGTCCGACTTCGGCTCAGGTCATGATCTCATGGTTTACGGGTTCGAGCCCCGCCTTGGGCTCTGTGCTGACAGCTCAGAGCCTGGAGCCTGCTTCTGATTCTGGGCCTCCCTCTCTCTCTGACCCTCCCCTGCTCACGCTCTGTCTCTCTCTGTCTCTCAAAAATAAATAAATTAAAAAAAAAAAAAGAACCAACTACATCAGAAACACTTCTCCAAAATACAGTCTCCTGGGCCTCACTCCCAAGACAGTGTGGTCTGGCCGGTCTGGGGGAGGGCCCGGGAATCTGGATCTGAAAAGCCCCCGCCCCACCCAGCTAATTCTGGCAGGCAGGCTTGGAGCCACTACTCAGCGCACTTTACTCACAGAGGGTCAAACTTGGGGACATCTTAAGGACCCGCTAGCCCAGGGGCACCTGGGCAGCTCAGTCGGTTGAGAGTCTGACTTTGGCTCAGGTCATGATCTCACATTTCAAGGGTTCGAGCCCTGCATTGGGCTCTCTGCTGTCAGCACAGAGCCGGCTTCAGATCTTCTGTCCCCCTGTCTCTTTGCCCCTCCCCTTTGTGTGTGCCTCTCTGTCTCTCTCTGTCTCTGTCTCTGTCTCTGTCTCTGTCTCTCTCTCTCTCTCTCACACACACACACACACACATACACACACACACAAGGTCAATAGGTGGGTGGGTGACAGGACCAGGCTGCTCAGAGATCTTATCCCCCTGCCCACTCTACCCTCCCTTCTTGGGACCTGTGAGCAACAAACTATATTTTCTTTTTTTTTTGTTTGTTTTATTTATTTTTGAGAGAGAGATGGTGAGTTGGAGAGGTGCAGAGAGAGGGAGATAGAGGGACACACAGAATCAGAAGCAGGTGCCAGGCTCTGAGCTGTCAGCACAGAGCCTGATGCAGGGCTCAAACTCACGAACTGCAAGATCATGACCTGAAGTCGGACACTTAATCGACTGAGCCACCCAGGCGCCCCACAAACTATATTTTCAACAGCCGTTGTCTCCTGATCTATTGGTCTCGTCACACCTAAATAATAATGAAACGATACGGTAAAACACCCGCTGAACCTCAGCTTCCCCATCTACAACCTGGGGTTGCATCCACCCAACCCGCCTCACGGCGTGGCGGCGGGAATCAGATGTGCTAATGCTGCAGAAGAGCCTGGAAACCACAGGGGGCTCGGATCTTCAGAGAAAGAAGTCACATCCGAACCCGAGGTCGGTCCTTTGAGGACACCACCATCGGCCTGCCCCCTCCCGACACCTCTTGGGAGTAGGTAAGGCCAGAATGACCACCCCTTTCTCTCCAGATAGGTAAAACAAGGCACGGCGAGGTAAATGACTTGCCCAAGGACACAGGCTGGTTATCCAAAGATCCGGGACTGGAAATCAAGAGACGGGGGAAAGTGTAACCCAGGCCGGTTGGGTTAAGCAAGGAGAGGGTCTTGGAGGGGGCAGAAGAGGTGGTGGGGGCAGCTGGCTGCCAGACATGTGCACGTGCACTCACACGCGCTCACACTCTCTCTCTGCCAGCACTGGCAGAAGTAAGAATGCTTGCAGTGTGGGGAACCGGCCCGACAATGACCCTGCCACTTCCGCTCCCAATCTCCCTCCCTGTCCTTGGACACAATTGAGAATCTCTTTAAGGTTCACAGTGAGCCCCTTGCTCCAACTGGCGTTTCCGCGCCTCATCACAGGACTTCCCCTCCCCAGGCTCAACAAGCCGGCCTCTCAGGCCAGCGAAGCCCGACAGATCCTTCCTGCAAACGTGTGTGTCTCAGGCCCAGAAGAGCCTGAGCGATCCCAGGTGAGTCAGAGCGCACTGTCCACAGCGACCTTCCCAGCGTGCCCTTTTTCTCCCTAGGTCACAAACCTTCCTCGTCTGTGATGGCCGTTCAGGACGCGGCCACAGCCAGCCAGGAGCCCGTTGCTCCAAAGATCCCAGCAAGCAGATCACGATGATCAGACTCCTCCACCTCCCCATCTGGAGTGTGCTGGGGGTCGGGGAAGGAAGACATCTGGTCTCCTGTGCGGAGAGAGAAACACAGCAACGCTCGTGGTAATTGGCAGCACAAGTAATTGCCACTTAGTTCGTGCCAGGCGCTATTCTAAGCCCTTCGCATTCATTAGCTCGCTTAGCCCTCATACCAGCTCCACGAGACGAATTTATGTGCCCGTTTTACAGATGGGGACGGAGACGACCTGAGATTAGTGTCCCCGACACGGCCACGGCCATTGGAGCCAGGAATGGCTGCCTCTGTAGGTGGGGCACACACACTTCAGTCTGCATTGTCCCCACCGCCCTGTCATCTATCATGTCCTGGCTGGCTGGCCCGTTGAGGTCCCTGACTTCACCCCTGCAGGTGTCTGAGTTTTCAACCCCTAAACCCTGCTGCCCCCTCCCCGGTACTTCCTCCACCCCCCTCTGGCTCTTAAGGAATCAGGATCTGGGGCCTACAGATCTGTCAAAAGTGGTACCCTTCCCCTTTCTTTCAGGCCGGCTCTTCCAGGAAGCCTTCCTATTTTAACCCTCAAGTCTGCAAACGTCTGAACCTAAAGGATTCTGGGAGGCTGTCCGGGCCTCACCCATCAGGTGCAGACAAGAGCCTGAGGCTCGGAGAGACGTGAAATGCTGCTACCCCGTCTCACAGCCATGAAGCCCTGTTATCCAGCAAAATTCCCCCGTCCGGTTCCTACCAGTTTGGGGGGTGAGATAGGGCTGGGGTGTTCTCATGCTCATTTTTCTGAGGCAGGGTGTGGGGGGGTGGGGGTCTCTGTGCCACACATGAGGCTGCTGTCTCTTCCAGGGTTTTCCTGACCACAAGCCAAGGCTGCTCAGCCCCTCGTTACTCCTGAGTCTTCTGTTAGTCCCTGAGCTCCAAAAGCGGGGTCGGGCCCTCCCCGCCTCCTGCCTTCACTGGGCACAGACTCAGGAAGTCCGAGCCTGGAGCTCCCACTGACTCCCCTGACCCCCATGTGGGTCCATCATTCTGCGTCCATTTCACAGCCACCCCAGCGACACCCTCCTTCTGGGTGGAGGTGAGGCTGATTCTGCCCCTAACTTCCCAGCTGATGGAAGGAGTATCACAGAGAAGCTAAATGTGACCCAAGGTCACAGCCACTCCTGCAGAGCTGGGAGCAGCTCCGGATCCCCCACTGCTGTTCATGACTCCCCCCTCCACAGAAGCCAACAAGGGACTCTGTGACATCACTGTGACCCTTCCCCTGTCTTGGACCTCCCCCCAGAGACCCTGACCACTTGGAAAACATCCCATTTTTTGGAGTGGGCGGTAGAGACTTGCCCCCCTCCCCCAAGATGATCATTTTCTCAGAACCTTTGGTATCTAGGCCCTGGCAGGTCCCCAGGCTCATGCTGCCTGGTCTTCCCCATGACCCCACCTATCTCTGGATACCCCCCCGCCAGGCCTGTCCGTACAGATGTGCAGGTTGTGCACTGCTCCCCCAGCACAGCCCCAGGCTGCAGTCCTAATTGTCACTCACTACGCATCGCCATGCGTCCTATGCGATGCGGCTGCCAACTGCAGGGAGTGCCACAGCAGCCTGGCACTCGCGCAGACCAGGGGGCCTCCCTTCCCCTCCACACCCCCCCCCCCGCCCCAGCCTCAGCCACTAAACTCCCTCAAGCAACCAGGGGTGGACCTCCAGGACTGACAGGAAAGGTCCCCCAAGCTGGGGAAATCTCACTCGGCCGTAATTAAACCCCGTCACTGCACAGGCCGCACACAAAAGGGAGCCCATAATGGGATTAGAATTGTCATAAATTAAAATCATAAATTCAATAAACGCCTTATCGGCCTCCCTCTGGAAGTGGCTGGCCCACAGCGGCTGGCTTTGATAGGCATAATGGACGGGCCCTGGGAAGACGGGTCTCGGCAACCAGCCGAGCGGGGGAGACTCTGGCCCAGCTGTCAGGCCAGTCCTGGGGGCCCTTGTCCAGAGAACAGTCCCACAAGGACAAACCACAACAGTCAATGGTGCTCCAGGACCAGCGGTGGCTCCTCACCACCCCAGAATTTAATCCAGCCTAGCTGTTTGCCAGCTACCTGCCTCTGCCACCTGCCCCTTCCCCCACTGCGTGGGCACCCAGTAACTGGCCTTGGGCTGCAAAGGTGGTGTGCCTGCATCAGGAGCATTTGTCTCCCTTCTCACCCCGAGAGCACCGGCCATCCGCCTTTCCATTTATCCCTGTACTCGGCACAGAGTTCTGGCTTTTGGACCGAGCCAGACTGTGCTAACCGCCGGGGGAAACGGCAGTAAGATCATGGAGCTGACATTCCAATGTGGAGACAGACATAAGCAGGAAATTTCACAAATAATTGATTATAATTATAATTCACAAAGGAGAACCCCAGGAGACCCGACCAAATTGGGAAGGGGGACACATGGTGAGAGATTTTTGTGAAGAACTAAAGCTCCAGCTGAGGACTAAAGGAAGAACCAAGAGAAGAGTGTGGGGGAAGCATGAAGAGCTCGCAGCATCGGGAAGAGTATGTGCAAAGGTCCTGGGGTGGGAGCAGCAGAGGATCCTAGTTTTGTGGTATCTTCAGTTTATACAGCCTGGATGGGAGACAAAGCTCTTTAAAAAAAATGCAGATTAGGCATAAACATTAACATTAAAGTTCCAAATAAAGTTTAGAATGAAATAAAGTTAATGTTTATTTAGAATGGATGGGGAGCCTGGGTGGCTCAGCTGGTTAAGTGCCTGACTTTGGCTCAGGTCATGATTTCATGGTTTGTGAGTTCAAGCCCTGCATCGGGCTCTGTGATGACAGCTCAGAGCCTGGAACCTGCTTCCTATTTTGTGTCTCCCTCCTTCTCCGTCCCTCCCCCGTTCATGCTCTGTCTCTCTCACTCTCTCAATAATAAACATTTAAAAAAGTGTTTAAAGAATGGAAAACGTGTTACAAATTATACTTTTTAAAGCTGACAAACACTATAAAATCCGGGGGGGGGGATATATTTTTATTAACTGCCTAACACACCTGTGTAATATTTCCTTCTTACAGTTTTGCCTGCAGACTCTTGGAGTCCCTCCACATATGTCAAGATTTTGTAAGATCATTTTCTAGAGGATAAAATGATAATGCTTCCAGCATGACTGAGTGAAACACACACACATGCACATACATAAACACACACGTGCATAGACACACACATATGTAAGAGATGTATTTTGTTATACAGGATGCATAAAGCGTGCGGCTTCACACACAGACACATTCCTTGTCCGTGGAGCTGCTACGGGTCTGTGCCCTGCTGTGGTCGGCAGAGAAACAGCCCCACAAGACATCTGCGCCTTCATCCCTGTGAGCTACGAAGACGTTAGCTTACCCAGCAGAGGACAACCAGGTGGCAGCTGGAATCAAAGTTGACCTTGAAATAGACCGACGATCCTGGACGATCTGAGTGGGTCCGATGTAATCCCAAGGGTCCTTAAAAGTAGAAGAGGGAGTCAGCGTGAGTCCAGGGCGGCTGGCGTCAGGGGCCGCAAGCCCGAGAGGACAGCCAGTTTCCAGAACCCGGAAAAGGCCAGGAAACAGAGTTTTCCTTCAAAGCTTCCAGAAAGGAAAGCAGCCCTGCCAATACCTTGACTTTAACCCTTGATGGGAGATCCATTTTGGACATCTGACCTCCAGGACCGTAAGATAATAAATTTGCATTGTTTAAGCCGCTGTGTTTGTGGTAATTTGTTGAAGCAGCAAAAAAGGAAATGAAGGCACCCACACACAGGAATTCTCATCGATTCCATTTCACATGGCTGCCACTGAGACAGGAAACATACGCACAGCGCGTTGATGCTCGCATATCACGTGCTCTCAAGGATGTTCCCAACCGGAGAGAACTGGTTTTGACGAGGGTCTGTGAGAACCAAACCCTCCTCTTAAGAGTTTCTGTATGCAGAGGTGCCTGGGTGGCTCCATCGGGTAAGCTTGAGACTCTTGATCTCACCTCGGGTCTCGATCTCAGGGTCATGAGTCCAAGCCTCATGATTGGCTCCGCACTGGGTGTGAAGCCTACCTTTAAAAATAACAATCGGGATGCCTGGGTGGCTCCGTCAGTTAATGTCTGACTCTCGGTTTCAGCTCAGGTCATGATCTCATGGCTTCGTGGGTTTGAGCCCCACATCAGGCTCTGTGCTGGCAGTGTGGAACCTGCTTGGGATTCTCTCTCTCCCTCTCTCTCTCTCTGCCCCTCCTCCACTTATGCTGTCTCTCTCTAAATAAATAAATAAATAAACTTTAAAAAATAAAGACAATTTCCACACCCAATGGCTGGCTTCCCGTTCCACACACACCAAACCTTCTAAGACAGACACCTCAGGACACACACACACCTCCCAAGCCAACCCCTGCCCGTATCTTCATGTCACGACCTTGGGCAAGTCATGGGTGCGGTGGTAGGAAGGGTCCTTAACTAGACTCAGAGACTGTGGGCCACACACATAGATCCCGCTGAACCCACACTAAACAAACCTCCCCTCAGCTTTGCCTTAGACGGATTCGAAAGCTTCCATGGCCACCCCAGCCCCCCCGGCCCCCGGGCAGGGAGATAGCAGAGCACCAGAGCGGACAGGGACAACGGTCTTTTTTTTTATTTTATTTTTTTAATGTTTTATTTATTTTTGATACAGAGAGAGACAGAGCATGAGAGGGGGAGGGGCAGAGAGAGAAGGAGACACAGAACTGGAAGCAGACTCCAGGCTCTGAGCTAGCTGTCAGCACAGAGCCTGACGCGGAGCTCGAACCCACGAACAGGAGATCTGACCTGAGCCGAAGCCAGAAGCTCAACCGACTGAGCCACCCAGGCGCCCCAGGAACAACGGTCTTAATGGACTGCAGTTGACATCGGCTCCATTGGTGAATTTTACAAACACACCTGACTGTGTGGACATGACGTTAGGGGAAGGGAACAGAAGGACCCTGAGCCTTGAGTGCCAAGATCACCCCGGTCAAGTGACTCAAAGCAGGTGCAGTGTGGGGGGCACACAGGGCCTGGAGGAGTGATGGGGGGAGGTGGGGGCAGGGGACGGGCAAGGAGGCTGCAGCCAGACCAGGCTGGGCTTTGAACCCACCGGATTCACCAGTGGTGAGGGAGACAGTAACAAGGTGAGGTCAGAGCAGCTGCTGAGTGGTGAGGGGCTGAGTGTGGGACGTCTGCTGCAGGGGGTCCCAGGAAGAGCTGATGGAGGCTGGGGAGCTGGGGCGAGCAGCGAGCGCCAGCCAGGAGAAGCACTTGGAAGGTAGCAGGCACGAGACCTTGGGACGGATTGGAGGTGGGGCTTGAGGAAGGGGCAATGTCAGGGGTGACTCCGAGGTTCGGGTGATGGAAGTGCTGGGGTGAGCCAGGGGCTCCAGGAGCAGGGGCTGTGAGGGCGAAGAGGAGATCCTATGTGCCCACCTCCCCTTCCGCCCACAGGACAGAGCGAGGGAAGTCTTCCCTCACTTCCCTCACTTCCCTCACTTCCCCCGCAGCCCCTGAACCACGACATTGCGACAAGACCAAGAAGGTCCCGCCACCCTAGTGCTACCAAGTGCCTCAGTGCAGGAGGCAGAGCAAAACGTCCAGAAACAAAAAAGAATTCTTTCTTCAGGGAGACACTCCTTCAGCTGCTCAGACTGCCTCAGGACCCTGCCTGTTCTCAAGGCCAGCGCTCACCCCACACCTCTCAAGCCCCCACTCCTCGCCCTCCGGGGGTCTCCATCCCCCCAACCCCGACCATGACCCCAACTCCCAAGCCAAGCCCGAAGTCTCTGCTAGCGCTTATTAAGCTACTAATTAATTGAATTTTTCCCCCTCATTGCATGCTGTTAATTAGTTTCTTGTAGTAACAGAGACTATTATTCTTGGAAGTAATAACTTGGTCCAGGAGGCAGTTTTAATGTTACTTGTAATTGCTGGAGAAGGTGGGGTCTTGGGCTTAGGTGGGTGGGGCTAGTTCAGGAAAGGAAGGAAGGAGAGTAGACATGATTCTCCTTTCTAAAAGGTGACTTTGATGTTAGTTTTCACGTTATCCCGCATTTTCCAAATTTTCTCCAATGGAAAGCATCATTTTTATAAGAATAGAGGTAAAAATTAAGAAAATAAGAAACAAAAAGCAAAATGTAAGGCAGGAAAGGCTTCAGAGTGTCTAGGAAAATTGTGCCGTTGCATGGATCCACAGAGTGCTGGGCTAGGAGCTGGGGAGAGCGGGCTTCTGTTCGGGGCTGTCCCTTCTGCTCCTTCTTCAGGATCCCACAGCTAGAGAGCACCACCACCAGGGTGCAAAATCTGGCGGAGCCCAGGCACCTAACGCTGATCCCTGCTGAATTAGGAAAAGCAAACAGCTGGATGTGAGGTCCTCCCTGAGCAGGGAGGGGGGGAGGGGGGCGCAATGAGGAGACGATGAAGGAGAAGCTTCTGAAATCCCAACCCAAATTCCCAAGTCCCTCCTTCCCATCTTCACAGAGCTTGTGTTCTAGTAAAAGAGACAAGAAAGACGTAGCAGAAAATAAAGTAAAAGAAAAGTTTGCGGGGGAGGGAGGGGCAGAAAAGCACACCGTGGCCAGAATGCTCAGGGTCTCTAAAGCTGAGAGCAGAAGGATGAGGGGGAAATGCAGCCGTACAGAAAGGTTTTCTAGCGACACGTCTGCGCCGACCTGTGGGAGCACTCCCTCCGCCAGGTTCCCGCCTCGTCCTCAGAGCACGGTGGAAAGCTATCACTCACACCAATAAAAGCACCAGTTAACCTTGAGGCCTCAATTAGCCGCAAGGTCTTAACGCCATCATTAGCCTGGGCGTGGGAGGGGAGGCGCGCGGGAGCCACATCTGATTCCCAAAATGGCCAAAGGGAGGCTGAAAACTCCTGGCTTCTCCCTGGGAACTCCTTCTGCTCTGCCTCAGTTGTCCCCACACGAAGCAGCTGCTTACAGGCAAGAGGGACAGCTTCGGTGGCTCCGATACACCCCCATCCCTTGCCGCCGCTTCAGAGGACAGGATCCGTCAAGCGCTCAGGTGCAGTGAGTGATGTGCTGGAAAATGCTTAACAACCAGCTCTCCAAAGCGGGGAAAGCCCTGATGTGCAGCCTCTGGCCGTGTCCACGGGGTAAACACTCCCACCAGGGTGCACGCCACTGCTTGACCCTTGGCAAGTTTCCTCATCTGCCAAGCGGACATTAAACGAGACGAGGTAAGTCACCATCACCACCAGGAAGGGCCCGATGAAGGTCAGTGCTAACAAAGTCAAGGTTTCCTTCTCCCACCGAAGGAGAGCATAGGAGTCCTGGCACAAGGTTGGGAAAAATCACCGGAGCATTTAGGGACTGAGTATCTTACTTAGCATCCCTGGCAGAGACGGTGTCGTCGGGTGAGGGGGAGGGGGAGGGACAGCACAGAGAACGTAGGTTGGATCAACTCCCCGTCCTCACCAGTGCTCCGTCCAGTCTCGCCTCCCGGGTGGTAGCAGAGGGATGGCAAATGTAACACTACTTGGGCGCCCCAGGACAGGGGCCCGGCATGGCTGGTTCACCCCTATTTGCCCGGCCCCCAGCTCCGTGCATAGCAGCAAACAGCAGATGTTCCAAAATGCTCGTCCAAAGAGTGAATCAATGAATCATCGAGACCTCTGCGAGCGGAGGCCGGCAGCCTCCCCCTCTCAGCCCACGCACGTGCACGACAAGAAGCCTGAATCACGGGGTCGGGCTCTGGAACGGATCACCAGGCCAGCACCACACCCCCACCCCGGGACACTGAGAAAGTATCTTGGGACCCGAGGATCGGCCTGTGAGAACAGGTTAGAGACAGCCTTGTAATTCATAGCAGCAAATGCCGGGGAAATAAATATCACACTGCCCTAGCCCTTCCCATCTCAGCCTCTAATATCCTCTCTGCAGAAAGAGGCTTTATTATTCAGTGCCCGTGGTGACAGCTAACGAGTAAATCAGGGGCCTGGAGATTGCTCCCCGGGGAAATTGGATGTGGCTTCTGGTGGCGGCCACTCTGCGGGAGGCTGTGTGGGAGCAGAAGGGGTCACATTGGGGCAGGGGGTGGGGGCAGGGGGTGGGTATGGAGAGAAATCCCCTGCGCATCTCCTTGCTTCCTGGGACTCCTGCTGATTGGGAAGCCCCGCTCCCCACTCCCCCCCCCACCCCCATTCAGTCATTTGCCCGCCAGAACAGAACCAGCTCAAGGGCGAAATAGAGGCACAATTCAAAGGAAGTATATGTCCTTCTGGGCACAAGTCCTTTGTAGAACCTACCGCCTCCCCCCGCCCCAGGCCCCAAATCCTGGAGCCAAATCCATCCTCCTGGGCTGGAGTGGGTAGGAACCAAATCCACCAGTTACAGTGATAAGAGATCAGCTTGGTTTCCTCAGTGGGACACCTGATCCTTTACTATTTGCCTGGCACATAATAACCCCTCAATACGATTTGTGAATGAATACATGCACAAACAAAGGCACGAAGAAATGGTTCCAGAACAGAACAGGCACGGGCGTGCATTTTCATCTCTTTCTCTGCCTCGTTATGTTCCTAATTTTTCCAAGGACGCATCACCACTTTTCATCACGGCAGCAATATAATTCGCCGGGTCACACTAATTTCTAGTCTCTTGCTTCAAGCACTGCTTGGTTTTGCTTCCCACTCCTCCCCCTGCCAAAATGACACTACCCCGAAGTTCTCTTCATTTCTCCAGATGGGGGGCATCATAAGCAAACTGGCCCCTGTGCTCCTGGCCAGCATAATGTCTTCCTACCTCCCCAGCAGGCCCCCATGGGGGTGGAGTTGGGGGGGGGGCGGGCCTTCATGGTCAGAGTTCCAGATGCAGGGCCAGGCAAGGAGGCACTTTGGGGGTAAGAGGGTTTTCCTATTGCCTTGAACCTCACACAAGAGTAAATTTCTGGGGACAAGTGCCTACGGGGCTTTGCAGAGAATGGGAGCCATGAACTTAGGGTAAAAGGCCCGGTTCCAAGTTTTCCCCAAGGTCAGCAGGATCCAGCAGCGCCAGCCCCGCTGCCTACCACTCTGGCAAATCTTTCTCCTAATTATATCTGAATTATGCAAATCAATACCAATGTCGATATACGATTTCCTCTAACAAGTCAAGAACATGCAAGAAGTGAAGACCTGGGGAGATGGAAACCCATCTAATTAGGAGTGAGTTTCTCTGTTTTTCTCGTGGCTGAGGGAATAGTTATCTGCATGACAGCTCCAGGGAAGAGAACATCAGGGTACGGAGCAGGGCAGAGGGCAGAGAGAACATGAAGGGGGGGGCGGGCGGGAGGGGTGGGGAGATGGTGGCAGCCACACTTGAGAGTGTGATGGGTGTAAGGCCAGTCTCAGAACAAGCATGGGATCTTGGAGACGCTCTTTCCACTAAGCAGTTTAAAATGTCTCAGAACTGAAGGCTGGGGGCCCCAGGAACACAGAGCGAACACAGTCGGACACCCCCTTGGACGTGGGCTAAGAAGGAAATAATGAGTGGACGAGTGAATGAATGATTGTCACAGCTATCACAAATGGGACTCTGCTACACTCTGCACCTGCATGCTCTCATTTAATCCTCAATGCTCTGAGTTAGATATTGTCATGACCCCATTTCGAAGGTGAAGATGGTGAGGTCAGAAAGGTGAAATGTCCTGCTGTGGTCCGTGGCTGTAAGCAGAAGGCTGGGACACCAGCCTGCACGACACTGCTTCGTTCAGTGCAAGTCGGGATCGTAGGCAGAGTGGGGGCCGGCAGAGTTGCCTATGGAGAGGTGGACGGAGAACAAGGACCCCCTGCCTTAAATCCACAGGGGCCTTAGGCACAGTGACCCCCTCTGCAGGCCCCTCATGCAAGGAAAACGCACTAAGACCTGAATCCCAGAACAGGAAAGTCATCACAGGAAGGGGCTGGCTTAACTTCCCTTGAAGTTTATGCCATATGGTTTTGCTATGGCATCTCCTCCCCAAGTAGAGACTAGAACACAGCTGGGGAGCTCTTTATCTGCTCAACAAACAAATATTCTCTAAGCGGAGGGCCCAGCATGAGGCACTGTAGCATAGTGGCCAAGAGCCTGGCCTCTGGGGGCAGACTGTCTCCAATCCCAGCTCTACCGCTAGTAGTGGCCTGCCTTATAACAAGTTACTCTCCATGCCTCAGTTTTCCTATCTCTAAATTGGGACTGATGGCAGTGCTTGATATATAGTAGGAGCTCAGTAAATGTTAGCTGTTGTGATTGCTCAGGGGAGGGCACAGGGTCTCAAGATAAACTAGGCACCATCTCTGTCCTTGAGGGGTTCGTAGTGTAAGGAGAAGGGGGGAAAGACAGCACCATGATTGATAAGTCAGTTAGGAGGTGAGCAAAAAGGCCATGGGAGGCCAAGAAAGAAGCCCTTAGTTTTACCTGGCTCAGTGCTCTGGGGAGCTAGAGGACAGTCAGGGAAGGCTTCCCAGAGGTGGCAACACTAGGGCTGAGTCGTGAATGATAAACGGTGCTTACCGGGGCGGGGGAGGGGGGGATAAGAGAGGCAATGGCTTTGCAGGCAGAGGACTGAGTCTGTGCAAAGGCCTGGAAGGCGTTCAGGTTGTCTGCTGCAGGCCATGGCTGGGGCTGAAGCTGGAGAGGCGGGCAGTGCCTCATCTTCCTTGAATGCCAGGCTAAAAGGTTGGGATTTCATCCCAGAAGTGCCAGGGATACCCCCAAGAGGGACAAGATGAGCCTTACACTTTGGGAAGGTGCCCTGCAGCTGAGCGGAGGCTGGAGCAGAGCTGTGGAGTGGGGAAGGCAGGAGGCTGAGTCCTGGAGCCCAAGCCCCGCACTCCCAGCTCCCAGCCAGACTCCCTCTGTGGGGGCTGAGGCGGGAGCTGGAGCTCAGCGGGACCAGAGAAGTTATTAATCGCTCCATGACGCCGCAGGCCATGGTCCATTTGCTGCTTTTCTTGGTCTGTTTTGAAACTGTGAAATGAGCTCCAGTCTTCAAGGCGGTTATAATAACCATCCCGATTCTGACATTTAAATTACAGATGGCATTTTCAATTAAACAGGCGCTCTCAGCAGGTTTAATTTAGCTATCAGTTCTGGTCTGTTCTTTAAGTGCTTAAAAAAAAAAAAAAGACCAACAGTGAATTCTAGGTCTCCTTCCAGGAGGAGGGAAGGGTCTCCGAGTTGTGACACCAAGTCTCATCTTCTAGCCCCTCTCTGGGGACTGGTACAGCCTCCTGTAAACAGTCACACTCCACTGAAGACACCTTCATGTGCATCCAGAGGCACTCACAAAGCCTCATACATAAACATAGACACAGCCCCTCAGCTACAAACCCAACAGCTTTGGGGGCATTTTTGCCACAAGCGTGCAGAGGCTGTGCCTCTCCTGTCTGATCAGAGTAACAGGAAGAGATTCCAGAGCCAGACAAACTTAGATCGATGTCCATGCTCTACTACCAACTAGCTGTGTGACCTGGGGCAACTTGCTTAACCTTGCTGGGCCTCAGTTTTCTCAGCTGGAAAATGAGAATGAAGAGAAGGCTACGTTGGGGTAGTGTAATAAGGTGTCTAGCACTGTGCTGGCTAGGTGCCCAATAATCCTTGTGCCTACCCCTCTTCTTCCCGTCGACTGTGCCACCCTGCCCACTTGGAGTTCTCCCATTCGGGATTTCCGCTCTAGGATCATCTGGTCCTGGTGGGGAGGGCGCTGTCCGCGGTGCTGAACCACACCTATCGTTTTTTCTCAGTCCCAGAGGCTTTATCTCCTTCCGCCCTGCCTGGCTGGCTTGCTCTGAAAAATCTCACCTCACCCAAGGTAGCCACTGCAGGTGACCTGGATGACAAAGGCCCAAATGTCCTCCTAAGGTTCTGCCTCCCCATATCCCAAAGGGATTAAACTTGGGGGCAGAGGACAAGGGCACCCAAAGGAAGAGTATGATTGGTACCTGACTTCCAGCCCATAGGCACACAGAAAATCCCAACTTCAGCCAAGCAGTAGTCCAGCTGCTGGACTCCAGAGGTTGTGTCTGAGGTTCTGTTGTTCTGGCTAATCCCTGATCTCCTTTTGCGTTGTGGACAGGCTGTAGATGGGCCGCCTTCTCTACCCACCAGTGTGTGCTGGTTCCAGTATTTCAGAAAGAAGCTGGCTTTGGAGAAGCCACATGTGGTCAGTTGGAGTATATTTGCATGGAATGCCTGTCCCCTCACCTTCCAGACCTACTTCTGGTCAAGTGGAAGTAGGGCTGAGGGAAGGAAAGGGCAAAGGTTACTGCCCCCACTTTACAGTCTAGCTAACCAAAATCCAGAGAGAACCAAAAGTCCACTCAGTGCATCAGGTCAGACGTAGAGCTCCAGTCTACCCTGAGGCCAACAGACATTAGAAATTGGGAGGCAGGGAAGTGGGGGACATAAGGCTGCAGCCCAGAATCTCGATAAAACAGTGTCTCCAAGGGAGGGTTTTATAAGAGAGAAAATCTTCCAGTCAAGCCTTATTTGCAGAACATTAACAGTTCATAAAGCACTTTCTCAACCACCCACTCCATTGTTTCTGGCGGAGGTCCCATGTAGTAAGTCCTACTGTCCTATGTTACAGGGAAGGAAGCTGAGGTTCGGAGAAGTAGTAACTTGCCTAAGGCCACTGGGAAAGAGCAGCAGCATGTGGACTTGAACTCTAGACTTGGGAAATCCCATTCTCCCTGTCCTCATGCCCAGGGCAACATTACTTGGGAGGGCAGGGCAGCTGGCAGAAGACAAGGAGGGGCCAGGGCCCTGTCAGGGCAAAATATGGGGCCTGAAACTGAAGCCACAGGAATTCAGGCCAGACCCAAGAAGGCAGATGGGTGTATGTACCCCCGCCCCCAGCATGCAGTCAGTCAGTCCTTCCAAGTCAGGGCACACCTGGGCTCGGCAAGGCTGAAGCACCACCCCTCCCCAGGCAGCCCCCCTATTTTCACCCTCTTGCTGTCCTTCCCAGCATTTCTCATCCAAGCCTCTGCCCTCTGTCCTCCAAGCCACAGCCTTTCAGAGCAGCTGAGACCAGCAAGGCCCATTTAGAGGTCCCCGTCTCTCCACTATGTTCTGGACCTAGGAGGAAGCGGACCCCCTCCCCACACAGATCAGTACCCATGCTTGGTGAGCACCTGGTGTGTGCCCAACGCTTCACACAGAACAAACTTTGTAGACTAGGTATTATGATGTCCATTTAAGAAAAATAATTTCATTGAGATTCTGAGAGGCAAATAACTTGCCCAAGGCCACCCACCTTGCTAGTAGTAGAAACAGATTTGAACCCAGGTTCTGCCTACACTTTTCCCAACCATGCCCACTGCTCCAGGCTGGTGGCTGGGAAATGGAGGCAGGCAGAGAAGACTGAAGGGGTCTGGAAAGCCTTCTTGGAGGCAGAGGACTTTTTGAACTCCCCCAAACCCAGCCTCCACACTGTGCCAGGTCCATAAGCTTCCATCTCCCACACGCCTCTGTTGCTCCTTCCGCAACCCCCTGGATGCCCCCCTCCTTGTCCTTCATAGGGCCTCTCCCTCTGGCCCCTCTTCCAGCGGCCTGGAGTAGCTTTTATGTCTTAGGGGTAAAGATAATACTCATGAAATCTAGCATTTGTTCTGAGCCCTGACTGTGCTTTACACACACCATCCAATTTCATTCTCATGACCACCTAACAAGGTAGGTCCAATCTCTCTCCGTGTTTGACACAGGAGGAAAGAAGCTCAGAGAGATCTGGAGCCTTACTCGGAGTCCCACAGCCAGCAAGGGGTGGAGCTGGCCACCCTGCACCCATGACCGAGCTGGGGGCCTCGGTGCTCTGCCACCTCTTCTTCTGGTCCCTGAGGTCCCATGTCCCTGGTGGGCAGGGGCCAGGCGGTCAAATATGGCACCTGAAGACCCCCTAGAAGCTGTTCCCCCTTCCTACCTCATTTCCTTCCTGGATCTGGAGCCTTCCCAATGCTTGTGTGCCCCAGCCCCTGCCACCAGCCTGGGTTCTCCTCCACCCAGGGCACACAGGGGCTGGGGTGCCACCTCCCTCTCCTTGAGCATCTGATCCCAGAACCGAGGAGGCTGGCTCTCAAGAGAAGCATGTTTATTCCCTGCTGCAACACAGCCTGTTTCCTCATCTGTAATTGGAAAGGTGCCGAGTGAAAACCCCTAAGACAAAACGTGCCGGCACTTGGGTAGGAAACAAGACACTTCTCTTCTCCATCCTCTTCCTCCTCCTTCCTAGATCCCTCGGCCAGGTGTCTAATGGATACAATAAAGTGCATCAGAATCTCTCTGTTTGGGGTTGGGAGGCAAGGGTTTTAACATTGTAACATAAAGAGGCAACTCCAATATTATAACATGACTTTATATTCAGGGAAAATAATACAGATAGCCAGTGTTTTCACAATACAGGCTAGAGATAATCAAGCTTGGCAAAATTGTCCCGGCCATTGGGGATATTTCCTACATAAAGCGGATCAGACGGCAGTGGGGCATGAGGAGGGCAGGGATGACTGGAGAGTTGGCAATGCCACTTTGGGGTGAGCAGCTCTCAGCTCAGGGGCACAGAGCCCCCATAGCCCCCTCCCCAGACCCCTACTCCCCTCTCCCTGGCCAGGCCTCCGGCCCCTGCCGAACCCCAGCCTCAGCCCCCTCCCCAGCAACTCCCTCGGCCCCCTGCTCATTAGCCCTGAAAAACCTGCTCAAATCCAGGAGGAGGGTTTTTCAGCTAAAATAGCTCCGTCTTAGGCTAGTTTTTCCCTCTCTTCCCCATATCATTAGTGAAAGTGCAGTCTCTGCAGTCCCCTGGCTGTGGGGGGTGAGGCAGCCCCCCTTCCCTGGGGACCCCTGGCCAGGCAGAGGGCCAAGGCTGGGATCTGGCCTTGGGGGGTGGGGGGCTGCGGGAGCAGATGGAGTAGGAGATTGTGAGGGAGGCGGAGGGAGGCCTGGGCAGAGCCCCTGTGTCCTGCCCAGGCGGACACTGCATCTTCCTCAGTGAAAATTGGAAAGAGCCCCAGCAGGGCCGAGGCCGGCTAACTGCCTGCCCAATGCCAAGCGCTGTGCCAAACCCCCTCCACCCCCACCCCTCATCCTTCCCCAGGGCCTGTGAGGGGCAGGGCTCTGTGTGAGGCTTTTGTCCCAGCACCTAGTCCCCCTACTTCAAGCCCCACAGCGTCTGCCCCCGTCTCTCAGCCCTTGGTTCTCCCTGGCTGGCTCCACCCTAGGCCTTGCCCACGAGAGCGCCATGCCCCCTCACCGCGTAACTGGCTCAGGGATGGGTGTGTGAACCCCCTGGACTTAATGCTGGGGGTGCCCGGCCCCTTCCAGGGTGAGCCTGTCTGGGGTGAAGCCACATAGAGCTGAGAGACAAAGAGAAAGCCATTGAATATGTCATTGGCGCCTTTTCCAGCCTTACCCGAGAGAAAGCTCCACCGGGCTTTTCTGTTCCATGAGCCCCAAATTTGCTTTTTCATTAAAACACTGAATCACGTGTCTGTCATTTGCAGCAGACAGAGTGGCAATCAGCACAAGGATTTTGGTAAACCCCATTTCTCGGATCAGGAAACTGATGCCCAGGGAGATTAAGCTACTCCTGGTCCAGGTCACCGGAGCCCCAGACCGAATAGAAAAGCACTCGAAACTTCAATTTGTTCCCCCTGAGGCTGGATTGGGGGGGGGGGGGAGGGTGCTGTGAGGCCATTTTCAACAAGGCCCAGAGAGCAGGAGACAAAAAAGGTAACAGGTTGTCATGGCTACCCTCTCACTGTGTGGCCTCAGACAATCAACCTCACCTCTCTGAGCCTGGGGCTGGAAACAAAATATCTCACCCCTGCGGAATGCAGGTGGCCCCTCGGGTAGGGCAGGGTGGCTGCCTCTTGGCCCCCACCCCCAGAGGATTACGAGTAGGGGACTTCCCCAGCTAGGCGACAGAGATCCCAGAGGCTGTCAGACACTTCCCCCCAACCCCCCACCCCCGCCATGTGCTCCCCCCACCCACCCCGCCGACATGTACGCTCCACCTGATTTTAAATGTCTCTCAAAGACCAAATTCAATTCGGTGTAACTCCACCAGCTCTGCAGTGCAGAATTCATCAGATGAGGAGCCTGCTTTTGGGGGAATAATTCATTTTTCCGGTGTCGGAGAGCAGAGTAATTGATCCAGGGGGCTGACGCCTCCCTCCCCTCTCCCTCCCCGGGACCATCTGATTCCAAATGCAGCCTAAGACAGTTAGGTCAAAGTCACAGCAATAAATAGGAGGGGGGCATCTGCTTTAATATATTGGATTATTCCACTCAGTGGTGACGAAAAACAAGATTTAATTCCCTGAGAAACGCCAGCCGAGAAAATCATTTCCCTGCCTGCTTCTCCCTTCCTTTTTTTTTTTTTTTCCCTTGTTCTTTTTTCCAAAGACATCTTTGTCTTCACGCAGGCTTTGAGGGCCTTGCTGTTCCCCGTACCACCAGCGATTTCCCTGCACCGGCCCACCCATCCAGGGCCCTCTTCTCTTAGGAGAAGATTCAGGACCCTGTCGGCCCATTGCCCTCAATCCTGGGTCCCTGAGGACACAGATTTCTGTTGAAACCCAGGTGACACTACCATAGTCGTTAGCACATGGATAAATTCTGACAGTAAACCCCAGGAAATGACCAGTTAGTGCCAGAGCTCCAACTGATAGCACAGGAAGCTAAGAGCTGCTTAGGGAAGTAATTTACCTTCCTACTACTCCTCGGATCAAGAATCCACTCACTGCCTCCTCCAGGAAGCCCTCCCTGATTAAGATCCAACTTAGATGCTTCTCCTCTGGTTTCCCAAAATACACTGGGCTTCCTCCTCATAGCCTTTTTACTATTGGACTAGAGCTGCCACGCTTGTTTGTTTTACATTTTTTTTAAGTTTATTTATTTTGAGAGAGAGAGAGTATAAGCAGAGGAGGGGCAGAGAGAAGGAGAGAGAAAGAATCCCAAGTAGGCTCTGCACGGTCAGTGTGAAGCCCGATGCGGGGCTCAAACTCACAAACCATGAGATCACGACCCGAGCCAAAACCAAGAGTCAGACGCTTAACCGACTGAGCCCCCCGGGCGCTGTTCATTTAGCAAACTCACATATAATTGCTTGCTATATGCAGGCTCTGATCTTTACAAATATCACTTGATGCTTTACAAACATTAATTCATTTGATTCTCATAACAACCCTAGGAGGTAGGAACTATAATCAGCCCTATTTTACAGACAGGGAAATTCAGGCACTGACTAGTTAAGCAACTTGGCCAAGGTCACACAGCAAGGAAGGTCAGAACTGGCAACCCAGGTGTCTCCCCCTTTAGTCGGTGAGCTCTGGGGGGGAAAAGGACTTCATTGGCTCACTGGCCCCTGAGACCCACACCTTTCACCAGTTGCACCCATGCAGGACCCGAACCGCCATGAAAGTCTCCTGATGTGGGACAGCCTCCGGGTGTGGAGTTTCCACCCGGCAGCGAGTGGATTCCAGCTCGGGCAGGGCTGCACTTCTCTGAGCCTCAGTTCCAACACAGTCTGTCAAATGGGAAGGAAAGTAGGGCACAGGTGCACTGCAAGGATTGAATAAAGCCACGCACCAATGCCCAGCACGTGGTGAGCGCTCAGTAGGTGTGGAATATCATAAACTATAAAATGTGGACTTCGGGGATCCTTTTGCTATGCTCAGAAAAGAACAGAACCTTATCAATCCCAGGAAATGAAGCGAGGCCTGAGATCTGGATGCAAGAGTGGATTTCTCTTAATACGACTAATTAGATGGGTGAGTTGCCAAGAATCACCAAGAAGAATTTTGCAATCACACACAATCCATTTGCTTCTGGGCGTTACCAGGAGGCAAGAGAGTCGGAAACGGGGACCTACGGGCCAGAAATTATGACTGGGGAGTGTTTCATTTTTTTAGCAGGTGTGGGTTGAACCTTTGCCTTTCAGGTGCATGGAAGCCAACTGGAGTTGGGGAGGGGCCCCTCAGCTCCGGGCCCGTCCCTGCTCCGGGCCCGTCCCTGCTAGCTCTGTAGCCTACGGTTTGTGTCCTTGACCACTAGACCCACCTCTCGGCACCGCAGATTTCTCTTCCATATATTGGGGTGACAAATGAAGTCTCCCCCAGGGGTTGCTATGGGGAGCCTGTGAGATATGCAGATGGGGTAGGAGACTGACAAATGTTAGTCCCCCCCACCTCCACAGTGACCCCAGGGGCATGGCAGGCTCCACCTGACCCACTCGCCCTACCCCCCCCCCTCCACCCTCCGTATCTTGTACAAAGAACCCAGTAGGTACCAGAAACTCGGCCTGGAAGCTTGGGCCCTTAAGCCCCTCAGGCCAGCACTCAGATCCCACTTTGTGGCTGAGGATGAGCGGCAAAGCCAGGTGGAACCCCAGTGTTTCTGTCTTCAAATCCATGCTCTTAAACCCTCGTTCCTGGGACAGCAAAGGAGGAGGGCAAGCAGGGTGGGGAGGAGGCTGGAGACCTCTGCATGCAAGTTCACCTATCAAAGGCAACCCCAGAATGGAGCTGAGGAGGCTGAGACAGGTCACAGAGCGATACCCTGAGGGAGGAGAGGCAGGGGAGGGTGTCAGGTGATCTGGGATGGAGACGGGTGAGGGGTCAGAAGCCTCAGGGAGCAAATGCCTTGTACGCAGGGACCCAGGCCCTCCTGTGAGGCCTCTCCCATGTCTCACAAAACTCACCTGGCAGGGTGATTCCACGCTCTTCACACCCCGCTCCTTGGCTTCAGCCTCTCTCTCATCCAGGCAGTTCTCCTGTACATCTAACTGAACTTTGTCCTGCTGTACCACTGCCTGACCCCTGCTGGAGCACTAGGAGACCCCCACCCCCACCCCCATAGCCCCGCCCATCCGGTCTGAGGAGTCGGTGCCTGCTCCTGGCTCAGGGCGCTAATCCTGCTGACAATTAATTGGCTTTTGTTGGAGGAGAATGAATACCATCTCATCTTAATCTTCTTCATTATTCTCCTTGTTCAGCAAAGTCAACACAAGATTAGCTTTAATTTACGGGGCAAAAAATAGCAAAGTCATTACTCACCAGGAGATCAGGACCGGATCTGCCTGGGTGTTCTGTGTTCACTGCAGGCCAGGGGCCACAAGGAAAGCCCAGGGCTGAGGATGAACTGGGGCAGCAGGTGGGGGTGTTGTGAGAGGAGGTCTAGGTCCCGAGACCTGTTTGGGGCTGGATTCCCGGAGACCACCAGTCCTTCCTAGTCTTACAGGACTCAAGCCTCAGAAGACCTAGCCTCCTAAACGTTTCTCAGGAGCCTCTGGCTTAAGAGCAGCCCCAAGCAGGCCCTCAGCTCCCAGACTCAACCCCAGGCGGGAAATCCAATCCGGCTGTGGATTCAAATCCTGCTTGCTGAAGCCCCTTCCTCTGCAGAGAACGGGGCAGAAGCCCCGCCTGGGAACTCCCTTGACAATGCTGACACCTAGTGGTGCTCAGAGGAACTGGTCCTTCCTCCCCTCCTCCCTATACAACTGTGGCTAAAACTAAATATACCACGCATACAAAAATCCAGGTTTACAAAGAAAATAAATCAGAGAGGGAAAGGAGAATTTTTTTTGCATCGTAAAAATTGTTAAATAGAGAGTTTGACCAAGAAATCTAAAAGAAGATTCATTTTACCTACCTCAACCCCTTAACCCTAAAATGGCTCAGAAACACTTAGCATCCCCTCCTTCTGCCTGGGGCAATCAAGATTATGCTTAGAAGGCCTGGGGTCCCACTGTCCTTGTCACCCCTGTTTCCACTCCTCCTCACCTCAAAGCCCCTAGTTCCTGCCCCTGCTCTGTCCCCTGGTACGCACCCATCTTTGACCCTGTGCCGTAGTGAACTGGACTTCCAAACTGGAAAGCCACAACTGTTTACTCATTGTATGTCCCTGAGCCAACATCTCAGAGTCTAACTCTTTCACCTATAAGATGGAAGTATCTGTGTCTGCCAGAGAGGGCCGCTGAGCCGACGAAACGAGCATATGTGCTTAGCGCGGGAATTGGCTCCCATCAGGCCCCAATGGCTGCCTGTTATCATCCCCAACGCTGTTGTTATCAGCTTCCTGTTCATCCTGTTACTCTTGGGAAATGTGGTTTCCTCACCTGGACTGGAAGCTGCTCACGTCTACCTTTCCATTCTCAGGTCCTACTGGATACAGCAACGGTTTTTCCTTAAAGCATTTAAACCTTATGTGTCAGAGCACACAGCAGCGTGCTCAGGAAACTCTCAGGATTCCCTGCCTACATCGCCAACCTCATGTCAAACCACTTCCCTGCTTGCTCACTGAGCCCCAGACTTTCTAATCTGCAAATGAGTTCGTTCCTACCTCAGGGCCTTTGCACGTACTGCCCCTACAATGCTCTTCCCCCAGATATGTGCATGGCTGGTTCTCCTCATCCTTCAAATGTCCCTTCCTCAAAGAGGCCCTTCCTGATCGCGTTGGCCAAAGTGACTACCCTCGCTTTCTAGTTTGTTTACTTCACGCAGAAGTCAAGTGCCTAAGTGGCTGAGTAGAATTCCAGTTCCGCCATGTATTAGCTGTATAGCCTTAGGCCAACCGCTTAACCTCTCTGTGCTTCAGTTTTCTCAGCTATAAAAATAGAAGTAATAATATTCCCACTCCATATGGTTATTTTAATGAATCAATATATATGTAAAGCTCTCAAAGTACTGCCTGGTATGTATATTAAGAGCTCTATCATGTTAGTAATTACCTTACTCATGTCTTTAGCGGCTTGCATTTAAGTTTTTCTGTCTAGACTGCATATTCCAGGTGGCAGAGTCTTCGTCTGCATTTACCCAGCCTGGAAGATAGTTGATGCTCCATAAACACTGATTGATGAGAAAGGACCTTCAGGAACGTGTGTCTCTCTCTCTCTCTTTAGCCAATGTTTCAAGTGCCATTGAGTCATGTGACTAATCTGTCTGCATCTACACTCCCCACTGTCCAGAGAGGGCCCTGAGGCGCCCCCTGCTGGACAGCGCAGGCTCTTTCCCTTGAAACCCTCCCTTGAAGGTCTTCCCTTCTCTCCAAGCCGGTATGTGCAGTGCTATCATCAACGTTGGAGGGAGCGGGTAAGTAGGGACAAGAAAGCTGAGCAGTTAAGGGCACACTATTGAAGCCCGTTGCTTCTAGGCTGAAACTTAGGCTTCTCCGGTCAGTCTGTGTATCATCTGCGAAGTCTCCGCTCTTCAGTATCCTCGTGTATGACAGAGGTAAGGATGCCCTCTCCCCCTTCCCCATGTCCGAGTGGGCCACAGGGGTGCTGTGACAGGCGTGCCCTGTGCACAGTGAGTACACAGTGCCCTGTGCAAAGCCCATTGTGCTCTGCTGCTGGGCCCCCCCCCCCAAGCATCAGCTCTCTGATGACTCAGGAGCTGCTGTCTGCTGAATACCACCAGTGTACCCAACTGTCCCTCTAATGAGTGTCCCTCAGGGACAGTGGGTCTGGAGCACTCCATTATTTAAGCCCCTCAGGTCTCCTCTGTGGGTCCCACCTCTGGGGCCTCAGGGCGGAGAATCTGGTCTCCGGGCTTCTGGCTCCCTCCTCTGAGAGCAGACGGTTGGCTACAGGTGGCCTTGGCCCCTCCTACCCACCCCATCCCCGCCTCCCTGGCTGCTCCACCTCCTGCGCCACAGCCCTAGAGGCTGAGGTTTCTCTGTGCCCTCTCCCGCCTCACTCTGCCATTTGTTCCCAGCCCTCAGCAGTGGCCTTGGCTTTGGCTGCTGGCCACATACACTGCCAATCCTAGATCTCCAGCCCAGAGCCCCAGACCCCTCACGGCCCTCTCTTCCGAATGCCCCTGGGGGGTCAAGGGGAGCACCTTCCATGGCCCACATCCCAGCCCTGACATCCAGTCCTCACAGGCACCTAGACACAACGCCAGCCTCTCATCCTCGCTGCACCTCATCCAGCCCTCTTGTGGAGCCCCAGCACGGGTCCGGCCTGACCCCGGCTCATCCTCACGGGATTCCCCACATGCCCATCCTAGTCCATGGCCCCAGAGGCCCACCTTGCCTATTACACCTTCATGTAAACCTGGAAGCTCACAGTGGGGGGACCCTCTTCCTTCGCGGCTCTCATCAAACTCATCAAGGCATTGCGCCCCCTGGCTGGCAACTCAGGTAGGTATGAACGGTGCCTTTCCCATTGGACAGTGAAATCCCCTAGAAAGGTCTGAGGGTGCCATGGGGCAGGGGCTGTGCCTCCACCTTCAGACTGGGAGTTCTCGAGATCAGGGTTTTGTTAGTCCCCAGAGCTGGGATGATGCCTCCACCAGTAGACTGGAGGCCCCCCAGGATCCCAGGGTGTCCCCTCTCCTGGGACAAGAAGTGTCTTCCTCACCCCTGGAATCTCAAGGCCCCGCACAGAGCCTGGTCCAGGGACTGGGGCTTCAGGATTGGGAGTGAATGGGAGAGAATGAACCAGTGAACGAGCGCAGGCAGACCCCAGCTTAGAACCTGCAACCTGAGGCGCCTGGTTGGCGCAGTTAGTTGAGCAGCCAACTTCAGCTCAGGTCATGATCTCACAGCTTGTGGGTTCAAGCCCTGCGTCGGGCTCTGTGCTGACAGCTCAGAGCCTGGAGTCTGCTTCGGATTCTGTGTCTCCCTCTTTCTCTCTCTCTCTGTACTTCCCCTGCTCACATTCTCTCTCTCTCTCTCAAAAACTAAACACTAAAATATTTTTTAAAAACCTGCAATCCCATCTGACCAGCAGATGGCAGCAGGACTCAGAATCAAGGAGCGCTGGGAGGGATGGGGGCACTGAGATTATATTGGTCACCATTTCCTAGAGGAGAGAGCTGTGGGGAGACCCTCAGTCACCCTGAGGACGAGCAATCTGAGAGTCCTGGGGAGGGGCTGGGTTTGAGAGCTGCTGGAGAGGCCAAAAAGAGGGCCTGGCACTATACCCTTGCCCTCTCTGCCTCTGGGCAGGGCTTAGAAAATGACCAGGGGCGCCTGGGTGGCTCAGCTGACTGAGCATCCAACTTTGGCTTGGGTCATGATCTTGCGGTTTGTGGGTTCGAGCCCCACATTGGGCTCACGCTGTCAGCGCAGAGCCTGGTTTGGGTCCTCTCCGCCCCCCCGTCCTTCCCCCACTTGAGTCCTCTCAAAAATAAATAAAACATTTTTTAAGGAAAAAAAGAAAGAATATGACCAGAGACCGGATGCTCCTGTTCAATCCATCACTAGGCCAGAGAGGGACCCCAGCCGCTCCCCTGGCCGCCACCACCCCCATCTGTCCATCCCCACCAGGACCGCTGGCATCCATCCCTTGGGCCCAGGAGAATTTGCATCCTAAGTGAGATGCTGCCACCACCCACTATCCTGCCCTCAGAAAGGAACAGGAGGGGAATCAGAAGAGGCCTGGAGGGCAACCCCCGCCCCCCCCCTCACCCTGTTCTGGCCTCTGGGCAGCTTGGGTGTCAGTCAGGCGCCAGGCCCAGCTCCCCACTCCTTGGCCTCACAATCCCAGCCTTTGTCCAGCCGGCCCGGGGCCTGGCTGGCTCTGCACCGGCCCAAGGGCCTCTGGAAACCGGAGCAGCTGGAGCACCACCAAGTATTTTTCCAGGCCGGGCCAGGGGCCCTCAAGAGACAGAGAAGGATGCAAAGGGAGCGGTGTTCATTCATCCGTTTGTTCATACATTCCTTCCTCGGACAAATAATATTTATTAGATGCCCACTTTGCGCCAGGCACTGTACTAGGTGCAGGGGATTCAGCAGTGGGCCCAACCCAGGCCCATACCCTCACCCATCTTATTTTCCAGATGCAAATAATGCCAACAAAACGCCTCTTTCCCAGTGTGGGGGCTGGGCTTAGAGTACGGGGCTGGAGAGGAGTGTGTGGGGGTGGGGGTGGGCTGGAGGTTGGGAAGTGAGGATGCTACTGACTAAGGCCTATCTACCCCAGGCCTCTGCCCCTCCAAGGCGGCTGAGGTTGTAGGAGGGGCCCCTCAGGGCTCCACCCACACGCTGCTGTTGGTCACTCGGGCCCCGAACCAGCCCTTCCAGTAGACGGAGTCCTGACCCCCATGCTCGAAGCGGACAAAGCGGACACCGGGCCCATAGTCGGTGAAGGTGTGGGAGATCTGGGGGGCGGAGGTAGGAGGGTGGGGTTAGGGCCCTGATGCTTCCCACAGCCACCCCGCCCCAGCGCACTCTGGATTTCTCAGCGTGGGTTCCCCACCCCCACCTCTCCCGCCAAGGCTGTCCTACCCTAGCCTCGCGTGCCGTGGGCGGGGTTTCCATTAGCCCCGCCCTTCGCTCCCAGGCCCCGCCCACCACCGGGAGCCTCCAAGCTCACCTGGATCCAGCCCGCATCGTCGCTGTCCGGGGGCACCGCCACCTGCCCGCTGCTGAACTCGGCCAGCACGTCCTCGTGCTCCGACAGCAGCTTGACCGTGAGCTCGTACAGGCAGCCGGCGTCCCTGCGGCCCGAGTACCTGCCCCGAGGGAGAGAGCGAGCGCCGGGGAGCCTGCTGAGCTGGTCCTGTGGGCGGCACCTGCTTCCCAAGTTCCCATTTCTGCCCAACCCCGCCGGAGGGTACTACTAAGGTCCCCGTTTTACAGACAAGGAAGCTGAGGCCAGAGAGAGTATGGACTCGCCCAAGGTCCAAACCCAAGGGACTACACTCCGGGGTCGGCCAGACCCACCTCTGGAGCTGAAGCCAGCCCACGGTGACAAGTTTTGTTTTTTGAACTGCCAACATTTCAAAGTCAGGAGGAGAGGTAGACTTCCACCTTCTCCCCGAAAACTCGTGGCCCACGTAGCCATAACCTGTAGAGTTGGGAGCCATAGGCCCCCGGGGCAGTGCAGCGGCTCCAGGCTGCCCCGCCCCCACCCCGCTCCCTCCTTCGCCCTCCCCCTTCCCTTCCCTCCAGTCCGGGCCCTGCCGCCCCGGGCCGCTCACCAGTCCTTCACCACGATGGCTGGCTGAGTGGTGTCCAGCAGCTCCTCCCAGTAGCCCTCGGCCTGCAGGTCGATGACCTGCGCTTTGCGACACCACCTGGGGAACTGGAGTTAGGAGGGAGTGGAGGCCCCTTTCCCCCCTTGCCCTCCATCCCCCTTCTCCTTACTCAAAGGAGGAGGCGAAGTACTTCTTGACGCTCTCATCGTGGATGAATTCCACCCCACAGTCTCCGGGCAGGTCCTCCACCCTCCAGCCGTCCCCACCGTGCTCCACGTCGCACCAGCCCTCCAGGTCCTCTGTAAGAACACGACAGCCCCGCCCTGGTCACCCACTCCCTGCTGAGGGTGTGGCCCCTGCGCCTACAGTTGCGGGGCAGGGGAACGGGGTGCTCTCACGGGGTGGGGGCGGACAGGTGATGCAAGGGGGTGGAACGGGAGGCACTTTCTGCTTGTCCCCAGATTCTCTCTGCTTCCCGGGAGGGTCCTCCACAAGGCCCGTCTTGCCTCAGTTCGTGAGAGTGTAAGGACCTGGAAGAGGGACCCACCCCCCACCCCCCAGAGAGCAGGCGGCCCCGGGCACCAATAATATGTCACAGTTTTACTGCTGGGACTACTCTGCAGGACGTTGTGCCAGGGCTTTTATCCTATTGAGCCCTCCAGGCAGGCTGGCGTTGTTCCGGCCCATTTTGCAGAAGGGGAAGCTGAGCTCCCCGGGCCCCTCACCTTCCCCGCACGGGTTGCGCAGAAGGTTGCGCCGCCGCTTGCTCAGGAAGTAGAACTGCTGCCAGTGGTCGCGCTCGTCCTCGGCGCCGCCCTCGGGCACCAGCCCCTCCTGCTGGCACTTGAGCAGCCAGAGGGGGGCGCCGTCCACCAGCTCCTTCCAGCGCAGGCACACCAGGCGGCAGGCCTGCACGAGCTGGGCGGCCGGCAGCTCGGCCAGCACGCGCAGCAGCAGCGGCTCGGGCAGCCCGTCCAGGTACGCCGCCTCCTCCTCCCCCTCCTCCTCGTCCTCCTCCTCCTCCGGCCGCTCCTCCCCGGCACTCGCTTCCTCCGCGCCCGCTTCCTCCTGCTGCCCCTCCGGGCTCACCTCCTCCGGCTGGCCCACGCTCTCTGCAGGCGAGGGACGGGGGAGCTGTGACTCTGCTCAGAATATCCCCCTCCAAGTTTCAGAACCGCGACGTGTCTGGAACCTAACCCCTCACCCACCCTCAGACAATCCGAAACCTGGACCCGAGGTTCTGTGTCCAGAAACCGGTGCCCAGTGGGAGAGACCCCAGGGAGCTAGGGCCACAGACCGAAGAGTTTCGCTGCATGGCCAGTAAACCCGAGCAGATAGCAGCAACTGATAATCTTACAGTAAGGGCATCGGTCTACTGCACAAACTTGACTTTAGCCCCTCCTTTATCCTTGCAACCGCCCCCTGAGATCCCTGCTCTGCTCCCGCCTCTGGGGACCGCTCTGGACTTCTCACCATGAAATCTTCTAGCCCTGGAGTTCCTGTCCTTCCTAGGGTTTGCTAACACCACCTCAGGACTAGACTGAGCGCAAGAAGGCAGGAACTGGGTCTAGGACACTCACTGCTCCATCCCAGTGCCTGGCATCTGGAACTCTCCCTGGCACGCTGTCAGCAGCTGATGTTTACTGGGCATTTAGCAAGAGGGAGACATTGTCCTAAGCGTTTTTCTTTTCTCTAAATCCTTACAGCATCTCTTTGAGGTTGCTCCTATTGCTGTCGCGATGTCACTGATAAGGAAACTGAGGCACGGTGAGGTGAAGCCACTCAGGATCACACAGCAAATGAGTGGTTGGAGCCTGGGTTCAAATCCAGGCTCAAAAAAAAAAAATGCCCTCCATAAAATAGTTTATTGACTTTGGAGCCACCTATGGTTTGATTTTGACTCGCCAAAGGTTATGGGACATGGGGATCTGAGGCCTGAAGGGAAAGGAGTACAGGAGCTGCAATCCACTACCAGCCACAGCAGTGTGAGGGGGAGGCCTCATTAGCAGAGCAGGTGGGGGCACCTGGGTGGCTCAGTCGGTTGAGCACCCAACTCTTGGTTTTGGCTCAGGTCATGATCCCGGGGTCCTGTGATCAAGCCCACCTCGGGCTCTGTGCTCAGCCTGGAGCCTGCTTGGGATTCTCTCTCTCTCTCTCTCTCTCTCTCTCTACCTCCCTCCCTCCCTCTGCCCCTCTCCCTGCTGGTGCTCACTCTCTCTCTCTCTAAAGTAAAATAGAGAGCAGGTATATCAAACAGGGAGATGTAACAAGTGCTCAAGAAAGGAAGGTCTTTTCACTCCCTTTTCCTGTCCCTGGCCCTCAGTTTCCTCATCTATACAATGGGAGTAATCATTGTGCCAGGCCATATGAACAGTGCTGACGTTCCAGTCCCCTGAGGAGGGGGCAGGAGGTGGACAGAGGTCAGGAGCTGCAGGCAGGACTATCTTGGAACCCAATTGGCCTGCGCTGGGTCATCAAAACCTTGAGTAAGCAGATACTGAGAGCACAGTTGCTGGAGGGGGAAGACACAGCGGTGAGGAGCTGGGGCCACTCTGGGTGATGGGGGGGGGGGGGTGAGTGCTCTCAGATCCAGGATGGGAGGTTCCTAAGGGCTAGAAAGCCCATGTGGTGGTGGAAACAGGCTGGGACAGGTGGGAGGACAGGCAGGGCCTAGACCCAAGTCTGGGCGTCGCCAGGATCCCAGCCTGCCAGTCCTTTACCTCCCTCTTCACATGCAGCACTTTCACCCCTGTCCCACAGTCAGGCCCTTGAGAGCTGATCCAGGGTTTACCTCTTCTTCTTCGGAGCCCAGAGCACACAGTCAGTCCTCCGCAAATCTTATTTAGTGAATCTCATGGAGCACATCAGTTTCCTGCATTATTAGTTGCTTCGGGAGGAGAGCACATCTTTAGGATGTGGGGATTTACCCTTTTCTGTTTGCAGAGGGGAAACTGAGGCCCAGTTTCCTGGCTTCTCCCAAGTCACACGGAAGAACAATGGGCAGACAGAAAGGAAAATGCCAGGCCCTGAAGCTGCATCACCTGCCCATCCTGCTGCACTCAGCTCTCTGGGGAGCCCAGCCCAGTGTCCTCACCTCTCCAGCCCTCCCCCTGCCCTGCCCTGGCCCTGGTGGACACCTGATGCTCCCTCGAAAGGTGCACCTTGCCCAGTCCCCTCTCCTGGCCCCAGGCCTGGCACTCCAGGCCCCAGATCTGATTACAGTCCCCCCAGCACACACAACTCCCCACATTGTTGCTGTCGGAAAGTTATCTGGCCCCTAGAAGCTGCCTCCCAGGCTGATTCACTCACCTGCATCGGGCCCTGGAGTCCAGGGAATAGCTGAGCCCTGGGAAAAAGCAGGAGCCCATTCTGGGGCCCTATGGAGGGCGTGGCAAGGGGGGTCACGGATTGGGAGCAGGGGCTGAAGGAGCTGGGAGTTTCAGGGCTGGGGAAAGGGGGGCTCGGTTACCGGAGCGGAGCACGCATCAGTGTTTCCCGTTGACTCCTTCGGGCAAGGCCCACTCAGATGGGCGTGCTGGGACGGGGGTGGGGAAATCTGCAGGCAGGCTTTGTTCCCACCCTGACTCAGCAGGCAACCCCTACAGGCCCAGCAGGGAGTTCGCGGGATGGGGAGAAGAGGGGGTCTCTGGTGCCAGGCAAGATGACTGGGCAGTCTCAGAGGGCCCTGAGCTGTGCCCCAACTCTCCCTCTCCGCTGGCCTGATTCCCACTGGGCAACCCGCCATCCAGTTGAAGAGGAGCCCCTCCAGACAAGGGAGCCAAGGAGGAAGGCTCGGATGGGGTGGGGAAAGGCCGGCAACCCCGAGAAATCCGTAGGGATACACGCAGCTCAAGGGCCAGAGCTGGCAAATGAAAGAAGTTGAGGGAAGAAAAAGGCTTGCAGCCTCCGGCATCCCAGATGCGTCCCAGACGCGGACCCAACAGACCCTCAGAAGCCGAGAGGCGGGAATGTGGGGTTACTCCTACCCTATCCCTCCGGTAAATAGGACCCAGGAGTCCTCCCTCCCTGCCTGTCACCTCTGCAGGCCTCCAGCCAGACACAGGGCTGTGCTCTTTTAAAAAACTGTTGCAAGGGCTTTGCGTGGGTGAAAGTTTGCAGCGCTGGGTCTCGGGGACCCTTTCGCTTTCTGATGCCCCCTTTCCGTCGCACTCGCCCGCCTGCCTCGGTCTCCCCTCCCGGGCCGAGCGAGTGGATCCGAGTGGCGGCGGCTACCTGGTTCACCGTCTCCGTCCATCGCTGCGGAGGGCGGTCTTGAGAGGAGGAGGAGCCGGAGCGCTGCGGGGCTGCGGGGCTGCCGGCGTCTAGGTCGGGTCCCGGCTGGCCGCGCCTCTTAAAGGCCCCCGCCTCCGCCCCCGCCCCGCCTTTGGCCGGGAGCCGGGACGCCCCGCAGTCTGGAGCGGTCGGCCCCAGGCCTGAGGCTACCAGTTCCACGGCCGACCCAGGAGGCAGGGAAAGGTCGGGAGTCGGGTTTTTTAATGGGAGTGGGGATCCGATTTGGGGGGTCTCCCAGTTCCCTCCAGGGGTGGCTGCTGGAAGGAGGAGGCGAGGGGGCACCGGGAGTCTGGGTCTTGCTGGGGGTGCGGGGCGCGCGGCCCAGGCGGAGGGGGGGCGGAGGCTCCTCCCGGCCCTCCCCTCCAGGTAATTTTCCTACGTAGTGGGGGGAAGGGGGGGCCCCGGCGGGACATTGGGCGGAGTCTGGCTGGTCGGGGCGGGGCCGGGGCGGGGCCTACGCGCTCTCGGCCACCGGAGGCGGTCCGCTCTGTCCCGCGGCCCAGTCGGATCGGACAGCGAAGCGAAGGTGACCCGATGGGAGTGGGCGCGGGGAGCGCCGCGGCGGGGGCGGGGACCTGCCGGGGCCCGGGGGGGGGGACGGTTTCCCGCTGCGCGGCAGTGCGCGGAGGGAGGCCCGGCGCGGACAAGGCCCAGGCCGCGCGGAGTCTGCGCGGCGCGGGCGCAAGAACGAACCGGGGCTGGGGTCGCTTATCGATGCCCAGAGGCCCAAGCCTCGGCTTTGGGTGGGTGGGTGGAAGGCACTTTAAAGCCACAACGCGAGGTGGGAGGCGAGCGCGCGGGGGTCCTGGGGCTGAAGCCCAGCCGCGAGGAAGGAGGTGGGAATATAGGAAAGGCCTTTCCCGGTCGCCCACCCCCTCTCCAGCCCCAGCTAGGCAGATCACTTACTCTGCGGCCTTGAGAAAGTCGCTTGAGCTCTTCACACCTAGGTCAGAGACCATGATCATTATCCCCCCAGCCCCCAGTCTCTCTCCCTCCTCCGTTTGAGGACTTGACCGAGTGCTCTGCGGGACCGCGCGTTCTTATTTACACTGTACAGACGCCTAATGGAAAAGGCCGGCTCTAGAATCAGAGAAGACTCTCCCTCCGCTGTCTATATGACCGTGGGCAGGCACTCGCACCCCTCTGGGTGTCCTTAGCGTCCTTTAGAGGCCGTTGTGAGGCAGCAGTGCAATCAATCACCATTTATTGAGCATCTGGTGTGTCACGGCATTTGAACCCATTTTAGTACAGTTCCTGGTCCCATTTTACAGAGGGGGAAACTGAGGCACGGAGCAGCACGGTGAATTTCCTGAGACAGTACAGGGCAGAGCTGGGATGGGACCCTCACCACCATGGGGTCCTGCAGATATTCCGTTCTGGGGGAGAGAGCCAGCTTTGAAGGGTAGCTTTTCAATAACCACAGGAGGGTGTCCAGAAGCCACAAGCCATGGCCGTGGGGAACATCAACGACCTTCCTGAGAACATTCTGCTGGAGGTGCTCACACACGTGCCCGCCCGCCAGCTACTCCTGCGCTGCCGCCTGGTCTGCAGCCTCTGGCGAGACCTCATCGACCTGGTGACCCTCTGGAAGCGCAAGTGCCTGCTCGAGGGCTTCATCACCGAGGACTGGGACCAGCCTGTGGCCGACTGGAAGATCTTCTACTTCCTGCGCAGCCTCCACAGGAACCTCCTACACAATCCATGTGCGGAAGGTAGGCTGGAGGGTGGGTCTGGTCTGCCCCCAACACACAGGCTGCCGGGATAGCAGCTGACTTTCATTATGCATTTACTGCGGGCCGGGCACTTTGGGTGGCTTAACTCCTTTAATCCTCCCACAATAATCCCAAGAGGTAGGTGCTGTTAGTGCTCCCATTTTTCAGATGGGCAAACCGAGGCCAAGAGTTCCCTATGACGTGAGTTTGTATTCCACTCTTAAGATTATTTCCCCAGTGACCTTTCCTAGGAGAGGCACTGTTGAGCAGTCGGGACTGCTTGTGCCCAAGACACAGGACCAGGAAGTCAGAGGCATAATTTGTTGGCCCAGATCCCAGAGTCCAGGGCCAGGCATGCTAGGACTGTCCCAGAGTGCAAAGGGGCCTTTACTCATGGGAGAATGAGAGATTCATTCTTCTTTCCGACATATTACAGCAACAAGGAAAACAAAAATTTTTATGTCACCTAGAGCTTCCTTTTTCCCTGACTGCATCCGAACTCATTAGCCAGGCACTGGGGTGGGATGGGAAGGTCATTTTCCGCTATACGGCCAAATTCTGGAGCAAAATGATCATGAAGTAACTCCAGGCTGTCCAGAGCTTTCAGATGCAAGCATCACTTGACTCCCCAACGGCCATGATCTTGGCACACTATGGTCCATTAGCTACACGTGGCCCAGGAGCTAAAACTAGCTTTTGTGATTTTAAATGCTTATATACCAAAAAATTAACATTTAAATTAAATAAAAAAGACTAGTAGAGATAGTACGTAGGCCACAAAACCTAAAATCTTTTGGCCCTTGGCAGAAAAAGTTTGCCAGTTCTTGTTCTTCAGGTTACAGAGGACAAAACCAAGGCTCAGAGAGGGAAAGCAACGTATCTAGGGTCACACAGCCCAATACTGGTAGAGCTGGGACTAGCCCCAGATCTGGCTGGCTCTGGCGTCAGAGCGCTCTCCCATCACAGAAGGGAGCTGGTCCCTCCCGTGGTCATGTATCTTGGGATTCCCAGTGGCAATCACTTGCCGTGGTGCCTGGCACATGGGAAGCAGCTAATACAAGTCCGCTGCTATTGATCAGCAGTGGCCCACAGCGTGAGGCTGGAGGGCAGCTGCAGAGGTCCAGGGAGCCAGGAGGAAGGGACACTTGGGAGAAAGGGACCACTGAAGGGCTTCCCTATGACGTGGGTTCTGCTTTCTGGCCAGAGGGCTTTGAATTCTGGAGCCTGGATGTGAATGGAGGTGATGAGTGGAAGGTGGAGGATCTCTCTGGAGACCAGAGGAAGGAATTCCCCAATGACCAGGTCAAGAAATACTTCGTGACTTCTTATTAGTAAGAGCTGAGGCTGGGGAAATCTTGGGGTGGGGGAAAGCCCCAGACACTTCACCATGGGGTCTCCTGCCTCTGAAAGGGGCAGCCCTAACCCCCCAGGGCCCCAATGCTGAGCCCCAGCCCCTCCCACCCCTTCACCCGCCCACCCCCACCCCCAGCACCTGCCTCAAGTCCCAGGTTGTGGACCTCAAGGCCGAAGGGTATTGGGAGGAGCTGATGGACACCACACGGCCGGACATCGAGGTCAAGGACTGGTGAGTGCCTGGGGCGAGGGTCTGGGGGAGGGGGGCCTGCCACTCAGGCGCCCCGCCCCCACCCTGCCCCCCATCTCCGAGGCCCTGATGGGCCCTCCCTCTGCCTGCAGGTTTGCAGCCAGGCCAGACTGCGGGTCCAAGTACCAACTGTGTGTTCAGCTCCTGTCGTCAGCACACGCGCCTCTGGGGACCTTCCAGCCAGACCCGGCGACAATCCAGCAGAAGAGCGATGCCAAGTGGAGGGAGGTGCGTGGACCAGGAGGAGGGTGGCGTATTGCCCGGGGCTGAGACTGCTGTCAAACGGGTGTGGGTTCAGATCCCAGCTCACCCGGGCATCAACGTCCCAAGCTGCTGGTGAAGCCATGTTTCAAAAAAGGTTTACTTCTGTTACTAACATTGGTTATTCCTACTGCTTAGACCAGGGGGCAGCAGATACAAATATTTCACACTTTGCAGGCCTGCTGTCTCTACCACTACAACTCCTCTCTTCAGCTGTGCCATCGTGTTGTAAAAGCAGCTATATGGACATGGCTGTGTTCCAGTAAAACTTTATTTATAAAAGCAGGCAATGGGCCCCTAGGTCACAGTTTGCCAATCTAGACCAGTGCCATCCAGTAGAACCTTCCGCAGTGATAGAAATCTCTATGTAACCAATAGCCACATGTGACTATTGAACACTTAATAAGAGCTAGTTCAGGGGCGCCTGGGTGGCTCAGTCTGTTAGGCATCTGACTTCGGCTCAGATCATGATCTCACAGTTTGTGAGTTCGAGCCCCACATCAGGCTCTGTGCTACAGCTCAGAGCCTGGAGCCTGCGTCAGAGTCTGTGTCTCCCCCACTCTCTGCCCCTCACATGCTCATGCTCCGTCTCTCAATAATAAGTAAATGTTAAAAAAAAAAAACAACAGCTAGTTCCTAGTGTGACTGAGGAACGAAAATTTTAATTTTATCTAATTTTAATTAATTTTAACTGAAAGAGCCACATGTGCCCAGTGATGACTCTGTTGGACATCCTTCACTTTCCTTCCGTTCCTTTGAGCCACACTTAGGCAATCCTGGGGAGTGGATGGACCCAGGAGGATTTAGCCCCATTTTACAGATAAGGAAACTGAGGCAGAGAGGGGAAGCGTCTGCCCAAAGTCACAGAGTTCGGACTAGAACTCAGTTCTGCTGACTGCTGGGCCAGCATTAAGAAGACCTTCGCCCCTGACTTCTCTCCCTCTACCTGCCAACCACCCCCCCCCCGCCCCCCGCCCCGCAGGTCTCTCACACGTTCTCCAACTACCCGCCCGGGGTCCGCTACATCTGGTTTCAGCACGGCGGCGTGGACACTCACTACTGGGCCGGCTGGTACGGCCCGAGGGTCACCAACAGCAGCATCACCATTGGGCCCCCACTGCCTTGACGCCCCCCAAGCCCTGATCCGCCAAACCCCAACCGGTAAACTGCTGTCAGAGAAGGGCTGGGTTAGGGGAGGGAGGGGGGCCGGGCTCCCCCAGACCTCCTAGTTCATCCTTGCCCCTCAGTTGCCTATTTTGTGGAGACTCACACGCCGTGGAGGCCAGTGCTCTGCCCCAGGTCTCAGCCTGAGTGATGGCGGGGGAGGCCTGTATGGGCTCCTTTAAGAGATGGGGCCCCTGAGGTTGGGCAGGTGCAGGGCCTTCTCCCAGGTTCCTCCTAGAGTGGTCTCCAAGCTCAGATGCCAAATCTAGATGTGTGTCTCTACCTTCCCCCCTTGGGCCCTTTCTCTGTGTCTTCACTGGGGGTCCTCAGAGCAAGGACAGTCACGACATCTGGCAAGCCTGTGTCTGGCCTAGATGGTGCAGATGCTGGGAGGTGACCACGTAGCTCAGACAGATCTGGAAGCGCAAGGAGAGCTGTGCTGGCCTGTCTTCTGCCCCTCCCAAGCTCTTTGCTCTGCCGGCCAGGCTCAGGCCTGGTCTGAGATGGGCAGGCCCAAGATGGGTTGGGGTCCAGGCCAGGTCTGGACTGACCTCACAGTCAGTGAAGCCCAAGAAGTCAGAAGTCAGATGGGTATCAGGTGGGGCCAGGATCTCCAAAAGACCCCTGGAATCCTGTGCACAGTAACCCAGGGCAGGTGAGGGGCAGGATTAGACCCTGATTCTAAGAGCCAGGACATGAGTGGGGGGGGGCGGGTTTCAAGGACCACCTGTCCACCTCCATGCCTAGACCACCTTCCCTGTGGCTTGGAAAGCATTCCAAGCCCCTATCCCACCCCTGGAACTGCTGCTGTTCCCAGAACAGCCCCGCCCTGCCCCACCTCACTCCTGCCGGAAGGACGGCTGTGCCCTGATTCTGCTCCTGCTGCATGCAGCTAAATAAAAGGTGTTCCCAGCCCAACCTGTGCCTAGTGGTTTCTGAGGGGGGAAGCCAAGTTTCATGGGAAGCCGAGCCCTGGACCTGCAGAAGGTGCGGCATAACGTGGCTTCCATCCAAGGTACAAAGAATGGTTGACATTTCAGGAGGCAGACTGTGGCAGGAGAAGGGTCATAGGACAGACCCCTCAGTGAGCTGCCAATATCTCACCCCAGCAGCCCTCCAGCACTGATAGCTTTCTCCAGGGCCTGGTCACAAGGGTGGCGGGAGGGGCGAGGTGGGGGGCTGGGCATGTGGATATCTGGGTAGCCCTTGTGTACCTCTCATTGCAGCACTGCTTACTCTGCCAAGAGTTTTACTGAGATCAGATGAAGCCCAAGCATTTAGAATGGTATGTGGCACACAGTAGGTGCTTAAGGTACCGTTTATCTCAGTAGTGAACTAGATGAGGGCCTCAGCGATGGCAGGGACACCACGCACTAGCAGTATGGGAAACTAGTTAGCAGAAGACCCCTTTGGGGGAGACGCAGCCCTGACGAGTTAACAGGGTCGCCTGGGCCAGGCACCCCTGCGCAGTGCACAGCCTGCACAACCCTTTGTGGTTGCCTTAAGTGGGTACTTGATAATTATTTGTTGAATGATGAAGTTAATTAATAAATTTAATCCTGACAAAGGCGCAGAGAGGTTTTCACTTTTGAGTAAATTGAGGCCTACCCGAAGCCAGGCCCTAGTTAAAGTGAAAGCCGAGTTCCAGCCCAGAGTTTCAGCAATCACCCTCCGGGGAGAGCCCCACCTCCCGCCCTATAATGGAACGAACCCCGGAAGAGGTCTCAGAGTGACCTGCGCACAGGTGGAGGCTTGGTTAGGGAAGGCTCGGACTTCCCAGGAGGAGAAAGCAAAGGGAATCAGTGGGACCCGACTGCCCACCACCTGGAGGAGAAGACAGGTTAAGGCTACGAGGTCTGGAGGGTCGGTAGCGCGGCACAGGGCCCTGAGGACCTCGGGACTCCGTCCCCTAACCTGCGGGAGGAGCGGGCGTCCGGCAGGGCGGGGCGAGGTGGTGGGCGGGGCCCCGGACCCGAGGAGGGCGGTCCGAGCCCGGCGCGTGACGCGAGGACGGGGCGGGGCGAGAGCGGAAGGCGCAGCGGACGGCGCAGGGTTCCGGCAGATCCGAGGCTCAGGTCCCGCGGGGCGTCGCTCCCCGCGTCCAGGTCGCAGTCCAGCCCGGGGAACGGGCGTGGAGGGACAGGCGCGGGTAGGGCTTGGGTGTCCGGAGTTCCCCGGCGGGGCGGGGCGTTAACTGAGCCGGCGGCGCAGTCTCGAGCGGGCGGGGGCTCCGGGGGCCGCGGGGTGGGCGGTCGGAACGGCGCGAGGTAGAGGGGCAGCGCTGGGCACTGTCGCCTATGTCTGGTCACACGCTGGGCGGGATCCCGCGCCGCCCGGCCCCTGGCTCCGACTCCGGGCCGTTCCGCTTGGGAGCGACACCCTGCCCGGGGCCGATCTCGGACCTCCGGGCAGTACCACGCCCGCAGGGCCTCGGGCCGTCACCAAACTTTCCCAAGCCTCAGCTTTTGCTTTCGAGAAGTTGGCATGGTAACAACAGTACCTGGAGGGGTTGTTGATAAGGTCGCGACTCGGGCTGGAGACGTGAGAAGCATAAGGTGCCCCGGGGTGGCTTCACTCCCTGCCCCAATCCTGCGCAGTCATGCCTCGCAGGACACCCACGAAGTACAGAAACGAAGGGAGGGAGTGCGAGTGATAAGGGCGGCCAGAGCCGGAGACCAGGCTCCGGACGCCTGGGTGAGGAGCCCTGCGTACCTACCCCCACCCGGCAGCTTTTATTTTCCCTAGACGGTGCTTTTAGGAGTTGCCAACATTTAAAATTTGACGGCTTCATATTTTCTTTTTTTATTTTTTTTTAAATACCTTTGTCTTATTTTGAGAGACAGAGAGCGAGCAGGGGAGGGGCAGAGAGAGAGGAAGACACAGAATCTGAAGAAGGCTCCATGCTCAGCGATCAGCACAGAGCCCCATGTGGGACTCGAACCCACAACCATGAGATCATGACCTGAGCCAAAGTCAGAAGCCTAATCTACTGTGCCACCCAGGCACCTCTATATTTTCAAAATTGTTTAGAGTTGCTTCTGAAACTTGGGAAGACCTAGTCAGCCACGCAGTTTTTTTCCCACCCTAGCGTTATTGTGTAAGACACAGCACCTGATTCATTGTTCTCTGCCCTGCTGAACCACTCCTTCCTCGGCCCGGAGCTAGATCATGAGCCCACTTCATTTTTGTTGGGATAGTAGCTTTGGGAAGACTGTGGGCCGCTGTGGAAATTAAGAAATCCCCTCAGAAACTCTGGGGCAAGAGGAGAATAGTTCCTCCCTCCCCAACCTATAAGCTCATAAGGCCCATCTGAGGGTGGCTGGCCTTCTCTCCCCTCCTGGGGGCGCTCTCCTTACCGAACTGGATAACCAGGCTAGCCGGGTGACACTGTACATTTCCCAGAACCCTTGTGCGGTTCAGATGTAGAGGGAGGAAGGTGCTCTGGGGGGACTGGTAAGGACAGCTGCTGGAGGGTTTTTGCTTTACCGGCAGGAGTGTAAATAATGGTGCTCTGGAGCACATCTCTACCGGCCCCGTGCTAAGTGCTGTACGTGTACCGAGTCCTCACTGCCCTTCTGTGGTCAGGGCGGGTGTTCGCTCCTTTTACAGCTCCCCACGCTGGCCTCTGCAGGCCAGGATTCAAACCCGGGCAGTCGTGCTCAGGCTCCCTCAATCTGCTTTGCGGTTTCTGAGCGTTTCAAAGTGGGCTCTGACCTGATGCCCAAATCAGAATGGGGTGTGGGGAGCGGGGGTGGGGGGATGCTTCTCATTGGGGTGTTTTAGCACATCTGGCCTCCAGGCCAAAGGGAGCAATCAGGGGAGAGGTAGTTGGTTTCTCAGCACTAACCCCACCACTTAATGAAGTGACATGAAATATAAAATCTTTATTACGTCCCCAGACTCATAGTGAATTCCCAGCACCAAAGTCACATCACCACAAACTCCTGCAGAGCTCACAGACAATAACGTGGCCTCAGCTGGGTCTTCCAGGACACCAGGTCCAACAACTTAGAACCAGGCAATTTTTGTTTTTGAGAGGGCACAAGTGAGCGAGGGGCAGAGAGAGGGAGAAGGAGAGAGCAGTGGGGCTCCGAGTCATCTGACACTGGGCTCGAACTCACGAACCGTGAGATCATGACCTGAGCCGAAGTCCGATGCTTCACCGACTGAGCCACCCAGGCGCCCCATTAAGCAATTCTTTTTTTAATGGGGGGAAGGGCCTCTTTAAATATTAGCCCCTAAAGTCTTTAATACTGTTTTTATTACACTCTTTTAAATGTGTGTAGCGTGTGACCACTCCGTATTCCGACGACCTACTCTGTGCTGCTGGAATGACACGCAAATGTGCCGTCTACCCCTCTTGATTCACAAGCCTCGGTGGCTCAATCAGTTGAACTTCTAAATGTTTTTTATGTTTATTTTTGAGAGAGAAACAGAGCACGAGTAGGGGAGGGGCAGAGACAGAGAGGGAGACACAGAATCTGAAACAGGCTCCAGGCTCTGAGCCCAACACGGAACTCAAACTCAGGAATGGTGAGGTCATGACCTGAGTCGAAGCCGGACACCCAATCGACTGAGCCACCCAGGTGCCCCTCAATCGGTTGAGTGTCCGACTTCAGCTCAGGTCATGATCTCACAGCTCATGATCATGACTCAGCCTGGCTCATGAGTTCAGGCCCAAGTCGGGCTCTATGCTGACAGCTCAGAACCTGGAGCCTGCTTCTCATTGTGTCTCCCTCTCTCTCTGTCCCTCCCCTGCTCACACTCTGTCTCTCTCTCAAAAAGAAACAAACATTTAAAATTTTTATTTTATTTTATTATTTTTTAAAATGTTTTAGTTTTGAGAGAGAGAGAAATGGTGTGAGCAAGGGGAGGGTCAGAGAGAGAGGGAGACACAGAATCTGAAGACGGACTCAGGCTCTGAGCTAGCTGTCTGCACAGAGCCGACACGGGGCTTGAACCCACGAACCGCAAGATCATGACCTGAGCCGAAGCCAAATGCTCAACCGACTGAGCCACCCAGGTGCCCCCAATTTTTTTTCAAAAGAGTCCCTGGCTTAGGTCCCTGGGAATCCGAGGGGTGCATCTGCTTGGTCAGGGCTCCTAACCAGTGTTGCTCCCCCACAGGCCTGTGTGCGCACCCTGCCTCACCCCAGCCATGGCCCCGGTCAGCATCAACGAGCTCCCTGAGAACATTCTGCTGGAGGTGCTCACACACGTGCCCGCCCGACAGCTGCTCCTGCACTGCCGCCTGGTCTGCAGCCTCTGGCGAGACCTCATCGACCTGGTGACCCTCTGGAAGCACAAGTGCCTGCGCGAGGGCTTCATCACCGAGGACTGGGACCAGCCTGTGGCCGACTGGAAGATCTTCTTCTTTCTGTGCAGTCTCCGCCGGAACCTCCTACGCAATCCGTGCGCCGAAGGTAGGCTGGGCGCTGCTCCCAGGCTGGTCCCCTTCCTCTCCTGACACTCAGGAGGCCTGTGCCCTCACGGCTCCCGCACTATCTGGAACGTTCTCTCACGCCCCTCCCACACTCCCTTGATTCCTCCTCATTCTTCAGGTCTCAGTTCAGACACCTGCCCTGCCCCCCCACCCCCCAACCATCTACCTCTATCACACCCAGTCTGTTTAGCTCCTTCGTGACACTTTCATTATCTATAATTACCCTATTTATCTCTCGGTCGTTTTTTTGTTGTTGTTTTTTCCCTCTGCCACAGACTTTAAGGTCCAGGGGCCCAGTGGGTCTTGCTTGCCCCTCTCCACCCAATGTCCACAATGATGCCTTCACATAGCAGGTGCTCAGAAAACGTTTGTTGAATGAACAAACTACACGTTCACTTTCCCCTCTTGAGTTCAGGCTAAGCTTCCTCTGTGGCCAGGCACTGGTCCGAGGTCCTTGACAGATAACGGGTTATCCCATTATCCAGATGAAGGGAATAAGGATTTCGAGAGGCGACTGCATAACTTGAGGCCCCCGTTTAGCTTCTGACGTTCTCTTGTATTTGCCAGTGGCTTTTCTCCCTGCACGAAGCACCTCCCACATCCCAGGCACCGGGCCTCTTGGGGCTACGGCAGCAACGGACTGTGGCATAGCGTGTACACTCGGAACCCCTTTCGTGTCGGTTTTCTCTCTTGACCCTCCCAAGGATCCCAGGAGTTGACCAAATAAGTGGGTTGGCTCCATTTTATAGACAGGGAGAACTAGGCCCCGTGAGGAGTGTCCTCCCCGAAGATCCAGAACTGCCCAGTTGCCGGGGCCTGGCCGTGACTGCTAAGGGCCCTCGGGGCCCTCTCAGAGGCCCCACAGACAGTGGCCCAGACACCCAATCTCTCTGCCTGCCCCAGATTCCACTCCGAAGCGACCCAGCCTGGCCGCCGGCTCAGCTCACACAGCTTCTGCAAGGCCCGCCCGCAGCCTGCGCTCGGCACAGCCCCATGGCTGGATTTCTGTTTTGCTCCCCTGGTTCTCTCCTGGGGTGCCCCAGGGCACCCAGGCAATAGGTGTGGGCTTCTAGTAGAGGGAGCAAGAGAGCGATCTGGAAAAGCTCCCTTGGTGACTGTTCTGGAAAGGTAGAGAAACACTGCTGTTCTTTTAAGGTCCTCTCAGCTAGGTCTGAACGGGGAGACCAGAACCTGCCAGGCCAACCTGGGGGGGATTGCGAACATGGGGTCACTACGGGCCACCAATGCAGAGGACACCCACCCTCACGGCTGTCCCTCCCGCCCCGGGCAGAGGGGGCTCTGAGCTGGCCCAGCAGGTTCCCGTGACCCACCAGCAAACCCAGAAACTAGTCCTCGGGCCCTCTCGGATCTCAGTTACGTAGCTAGAGTGTCAGGGGAAATGCCAGTCACGTCAGCAGTCTGCATTGGGACAAAGTGACATCAGCCATTAAGAACAGACAAACGTACCATTGCAGACCCCTGGTAACTTCATGTTTTGAGAACTGGAAGTACTTGGGTATTTCCCCAGAGCCCTTCAGCAACAGTTTGAAAGGAAGGAAAGGCCAGTTTAGAATTTCTGGTAATATTCTCTTTTTTTTCCCCCAGCTTCATGTTATAAGTAGAGCCAGTCAGGGACAAGGTGGGGGTGGGGAGGGTCCCGGATCAGGGCCGATACGGTGGGGACAGGTGGGGACATGTTGGAAGAAGGGCACCTTTGGAGGGGTGCCCACCTTGAGGCGGGAGCTTGAGCAAGCCCTGCTTCATACCCTTCCTCCCTCCTGGGAGCACCTTTACCCAGGGGAATCTGACCTTGGTCGGTTTTTCCTAGAGGATATGATATCCTGGCGGATTGACTCCAATGGCGGCCACCGCTGGAAGGTGGAGAGCCTCCCCGGAGACCACGGGACAGACTTTCCTGACTCCAGAGTCAAGAAGTACTTTGTCACATCTTTTGAGTAAGGCACACAACCGAGCTGGGAGTGTCCAGGGGGGGAAAGGGGTCAGGACACTTTTCACCAACCTCGGGCCTCAGCGAGGGCCTCTCTCTGCAGCTTAAGGAAGTGGTTCCCAGACCAGCACGCAGTCTGCGGCTGCCTAAAGCAGGAGGACTCAGAGGCTGGATTCATGGGGCAGGGGGCAGCAGTAGGAGGGGACTGGGAGCCACTGGGTGATCAGGGTAAGTCAGAGGTGTCTGCAGCTTCCTAATCTAGGAATATGAGTTCACGGAGGTGCCCTCTTTGGGGCCCTTGGACTGAGACCACATGCCACCAAGGCACAGGTGGGTCAGACCCCCCATGTGCTTCTCACAGGCCGGCACCAGCCACAGTCCCGCCACAGTCCGGGGACACTGCTGGGTCCTGGCCCTGCAGAGCGCACCCAGCAGATGTACGCCTTTCCTTTTGCTCCATAGGATGTGCCTCAAGTCCCAGCTGGTGGACCTCAAGGCCGAGGGCTACTGGGAGGAGCTTCTGGACACATTCCGGCCTGACATCGTGGTTAAGGACTGGTGAGCAGGGCTGGGGCCACGCTCTGCCTCCTTCCCTCTTTTCTTCCTGAGACCATGTATAGGCAGTGCCCAGTCTTTGCCTGACAGTGTCCTGGGGCAGGGGCTGCCCCCACAGCCGGCCATGCCGGCCTTACCGCCCCTACCGACAGACCCAGCACCTACCCATTCCGCACGTCTGGACCTTCCTGCCCCCCCCTCCCCCCCGCCGCCGCATCCGCAAGTGTTAATTCTGGTTTTCAGATGGGGAGACTGAGGCCCACAGATAGTCACCAAACAAGTACTGAAGCAGCAGAGACACCAGGACCCCTCCCCCCCACCCCCAGGACTTTGCTCAGTGCCTCCTGCCTATCTGCCTCCCCTCTCCCATCACCCCTCAGCTCTTTCCCAGGCTCCTGCTCAGTGCCCAGAGCTCCACAAGGCTCTGGCTTGGCCCCAAGCAGCAGCGGCAGAACCCCAATCCAGCCAGGCCCCAGGACCGCCACTCTAAAGGTGGATGGGGTTGGAGGGGTGTGCAGAGCTGCAGAGGGGTGGATGGCAGGGCTGAGCAGAGGGTGAGCTCCGTACCAGCCCCCATCACACAGCCCACCCCTTGAATCTCCCACCAAATCCCAGTCTGACCCACTATGACATACAGGTGACACAGCTCCCACAGCCCAGGCGTTTATCTGTAGAGAGCCTTTTGCTGTGTTAAAGAGACATTCACAGAGGACACCCAAAAGGGTCGCCACTTTGCTCCACGGGGGTAAGCGTGGCCGCGCACAGACAGACTGTTTACCCCAGGGGCACAGTAGGGCCCAGGGAGCAGTGAAATCAGCAGGCAGAGCAGGGAACTCCGACTCAGAGCTCCAGTTTGTGGGGCTGCTGCCTGCCTGCCTCCAGGGCTGCCTTCTGTCTTGGGGTGCGCAGTCATGAGCCCCACCCTCCCCCAGGTTCGCCGCCAGGGCAGACTGTGGCTGTACCTACTGCATCCGGGTACACCTGGTCTCAGCCGACTATATCGTCCTCGCCTCCTTCGAGCCCCCGCCCGTGACCATCGATCAATGGAACGATGCCAAGTGGACGGAGGTGAGGCCTCACCCACTCGCCCCTCACCACCTGCTTCTCTCAGGGCCACGACGGCAGAGAAACAAGGGGCAGCCTCAGGGCATGGAAGGCCCCCAGCTCCCCTGCCCTCCAGCCCCAGTGACTGGCTCCTCCCTTCCCCGCTCCAGCAGAGTGGTCACCCCATCTTGTCCCTTCCCCAGGCCTGGCAATCACTTCTGCTTCTCCCCACCCCCCCAGGTCTCCTATACTTTCTCAGATTACCCTCCGGGCGTCCGCCACATCCTCTTCCAGCACGGGGGCAAGGACACCCAGTACTGGGCAGGCTGGTACGGGCCCCGTGTCACCAACAGCAGCATCATTATCAGCCCGAAGATGGCTGGGAGCCGGCCCCCTGCACTGCTCAGCCCAAGACCACGGAGGGGTAGGAGAAGGTTGTTCACTTGCCCTCCATCCCTCGCCCCAGAAGGTCCTTCTGACAGTCTGTCATTTGATAGCTGTTCATCTGTCCTCTGTCTGGGCCAACTGACTGCCAAAGGTCCCCTCCGGTGGAGCTTGTAGCAGGCAGTGAGGGCCCCTGCCCCTGGAGCTCTTGCCCCAGTTCGTTCCAACCTTGGGCAAACCCACCAGGGTGTGAGAACCCCCCGTCCTGTACTCTGACGGTTTGTCACAATGTTTTCAGTAAAACCAGCCTGCGGTTAGGTCTAGGGGTGGGTGAAGGGGTCCCTGGCACTTTGGCAGAGAAGCAGCCCCTCCTCCCAGGTTAACTTGGCTGCTCCGGCCCCTCTCCAGTTAGTGACAGCCCAGCTCAGCCCGTGGGGCTCTTTATTGAAACAGCTCACAGCACAGTATTGGAGACAGACAGTGGTGGCCAGCCACACCCTAGGAAGCCAAGAAATCCAGATCCCGGCATCCTTTCCTGCCCTCCCCAGGGAAAATTCCTCCATGAAGGCAACCAGACCTGAGCAGAGCCGGGCCGGAGAGTGGGCGGTCCATACACAGAGGCAATAAGAGCACTTGGAATCGGGGTGGGGGGTGGGGGGCTCCCTCAGCACTGCCCCAGGCTGGGGGCCCCCAGTGTCCCACAGTTGTTGCATCCGTGATCGGAGCATCACACCCTCAGCTGCTTTTGTGAGCTCTCTCTTCCACGTAGAGCTGCATCTAGTGGACAGGAATAAACCGCCAAGGTCAGGAGCACAGCCAGGGCATGTCCTCAGGTGGGCCCACAAGCCCCAGGCAGACAGATCTCTGCCAACGGTGGGGCACAGCCACGGGTTATGGGAAAGGAAGCTTGGAGCCTTAGGCCAACCATTCCTTGGTCATCTCGTCTGAGCCTTGAGCCATTAGCCTCGGGCAAGCCCCACCCCCCATACCCTCAGTGAAATTTACCAGGTCCCCGTGCAGCTCACCTTTAAGATGTCTGATGTCATTGTTTTTAGTGGTATCAGCCGAGGGTCGTGCATGTGGACATCCTGCTCATCTGCCAGGATCCAGGGAAAGTCCTAGGGTGGGGACCAAGGGAAGTGGGTGGAAGGGGGTTGGACTGTGGCCTGTCCTCACTCTGCTACCCACTCCCTCTCCAGAGCCAGGGTCCTCAGACTTCAACGAACATCAGGATCACTAAGGAACGACCAGGAATGCAGATTCCCAGTTCCTCCATCCAAGAGGCCAAGCCCGTAGCTCCAAGCTGGGCTGGGAACCCAGGCAATTTCCAAGTCGGAAACTGGTGGGCGAAGACCCCCAGACCTTCCCCCCACTGCCGCCCTCTCTTGAGAACCACCATGGAGCTGGCAGCCCCAGGACAAGGCTCCGTCCTCCTCCCAGCACTGAGTGCCCAGGCAGGGTCATGACAAGCACGTGGCCACACGGTTCACACAACAAAAACCTGCTGTGTGCCAGGCACTGCCATAAACAAGGTTATGAGTGCGCTATTGGCAAACCCCTGCCTGCTCAGAACTGTGGCACTTTGGGGCGCCTGGGTGGCTCAGTCAGTTAAGTGGCCAACTTCAGCTCAGGTCATGATCTCATGGTTCATGGGTTCAAGCCCCGCGTCAGGCTCTGTGCTGACAGCTTGGAGCCTGGAGTCTGCTTCTGATTCTGTGTCTCCCTTTCTCTCTGACCCTCCCCCACTCACACTCTGTGTGTGTCTCTCTCTCAAAAATAAATAAACGTTAAACATTTTTTTTAAATAAATAAAAAATAAAAAGAACTGTAGCACCTTGCTTTCAAAGCCCCCCAGCCATCTCTCTGCGCCCCCTCCCAGACAGGTCTCTTCTCACCTTGATGACCTGAATCTTCTCCATGTTGCGGGTGGCCGCTTCTCTCGTGTGCACTAAGACTGTGAAGGTGCAGCCTAAAGAAGGAAGGGTCTGGTCAAGGCTGGGCCATCGCACGCCTGCCACTGAACAGAGCCTCTTCCCCACTCCCAGGCTCAGCAGCCCCCCCCCCCCACCGGGGGGAGAAGAGTGTAAACCAAGTGCTAAGACAAGGCACAGTCCATAGTGAGACTGAACCCCGGTGGAGTCTATCAGGGTAACTTCCTGGAGGAGGTGGGCTTTCAGAGAGTTTCTAAAACACAAGAAGGAAGACAGGTGGCTTGATACAACACAGTAGGGACCTGAGACTGCAGACCAAGCCAAGGGAGCCACGGAAACACCCAAGAACAACAGGGTGGGGGTGAGCACACCTGGGGGGTTGTGGTCCAAGACAGCATCACACACACTGATCTTCAGGATGAAGGCTCGGAGCAGCTGCTCTACATGAGACAACAGGGAATCTGAGCTGGAAGGAGAAAAAGGAGGGTCTCCCATCACACTGGTGGCCCTTCCCACCTGCAGGCAATGAACCCTGGGAACAGACCTGGGGGTCCAGAGGCCCTCTCTGCTTCTGAGTGTGTGGGCTTCGGAGGGCTTGGCTGCCTATCCTATGGACACAGTTAAAATCATCTGGAGAGTTTAAAACCAATGCTGAATGGGGCGCCTGGGTGGCTGGCTCTGTCAGTTAAGCGTCCAACTTCAGCTCAGGTCACGATCTCACATTTTGTGAGTTAAAGCCCCGCATGGGATTCTCTCTCTCCCCCTCTTTCTCTGCCCCTCCACCACTTGTGCTCTGTCTCAAAATAATAAATAAATAAACTTTAAAAAAAAAATGCTGAGTCCCATGCTAAGCCCATCCCAAACTAAGGCCAAATGGGGCACAGTGAGCCCCCATGGGCAGTTCTAACATGCAGCCTGGTCTGAGAACAAGAACACAGCCCAAGCCTCTTCATACCCCAGGACACCAAGCCAGAAAGGGAAAGGGCTTGCCTGAGGCTACACAGCAAGTGGGAACAGATAAGAGTGCCCTGACCTTGCCACAGGAAAGCAGCAGCTGACCAGCCCACACGCTTGCCCAAGGTCAACTTCTGGTTGACTATGGACTGGACGCTTGACTAGGAAGTCAGAAAACTGGGTCTGTGTCCCTGTTCTGCCGCCATCTGGGTGACCCTGAATGGTTCACGTCATCTCTCTGGTCTTTGGTTTCTCCATCTATAAAAGGAGGTTGGGACTAGCCATTCAGCAACCCTATGATTTTCCAAGTGTGGACCTCACAGAAGTCACATGAAGACCACTGGGCAGCCAACCATGTTAGGATGGCGTTCCTTGCCATTCTCCTCCTTACCGAGCTTCCTGGAGGAAGTGGACTTTCAGAGGGGTTCTAAAAGGCAGGAGGGGAGAGAGGTGGCTTGGGGCAGCCAAGTAGGGACCTGAGAACACAGACCCAGCTGAGGAATTCAGGGGCTGCCCTGAAGAGGTGAGTATGGGGGCTATTTCTTAGGATCCATCCCAGCGAGGCAGCTGGCAGTCCGCGGAGAGGAAGCTTACCTGATGGACAGCAGTGGAGGCTGGGTGATTTCAAAGACGAATTTCTCCACTGGGCGGTGCTCTTTGTCCAAGATTACCACCACCACTTTCTCCACATCGTTCTGCAAGGGCAGGAATCCTCTACTCCAGACCAGGTGGCCCACCCAGCACCACCACCCCCCCAGCCCAAGGAAGGTCGGGAAGGGCACACTCACAGCCCTTCTCAGCTTCTGGGCTGAGGGTCCCTGAGCACCCGGAAGGAGGTCTGAGAACTTCAAGCAGGCACCGCCTGACATTGAGTGGTACAGACTGAGAGGGGAGAGAGTGGCTGGGCCCCATGGGGGCCCCAGGACATCTCAGAGAGCGGGACACGATAGAAACCTGCCGGGGGCAAGCCCAGACAGAGCTTGGGGGCAGCGAGAGAAACAAATGTGAGAAGAACCCAGAACCCTCTGGGGCAGGCCCCACTTGGGCAACTCCACGAAATCGGGCTCTGGGGCCCAGCACACCCTGAATGTGGCCTCAAGATCTGTCCCTGGCTGGGGGGGGCGGGGTCTCCAGGGTGCAGGACACAAGCTCTTGTATATAGAGTCATAGGGACCCCCGCATGGTCCCAGTATCACCCCATCCTGGAAGACTGGAGGCGCAGACTGGGAGTGAAGTAGGCTGGGGAACCTGGCGCCCTCACCTTCTCCAGGAGCGGCTTGACACAGTGCAGGGTGTCCTGGATATACTGGTTCAGCTCCGGGTGGCAGGACATCTGCACACAACCCCATGACGGCTGGTGAGGCCCGAAGCGCCAACAGGAAACCCACCCAACACCCCTACCTCCAGGAGCCCAGGGAGGGAGGCCAGCAGTTCCCGAGGGCTTCCTACCCAGGAGACCGACTTCCCATCATGGGCTAAGAACTGCACATTATCCACACGGAAGGTAGAAGATAAGAATTCAGTCTCAACATTAGCACTTAATACAGCATCAGGGGTTTCTAACATGGGGTCCGTGGGGTTCTCCAGAGGCTGAGAAGTCCCTAAGTTGTGTGTGTATTTGAGGATCCATCATTTTTCCCAGACAAGGGATCCAAAAATTTAATCAACTTTCAAAATTTGAGAATCTGGGACTAAGTGCTATGTGGCCTCAGGTAAATCACGTAACTTCTCTGAGCCTTAATTACCTCATCTGTGGCAGATCTCATAAAGAAAAAGTGCCGAGTAGTGAGAAAATCCATACTACACAGTGGGTGCACAGTAAATGCCATTCTTTTTTCCCTTTTCCTCGGATATCCTTCAAGCTTCCACCACCTTCCAGTACTGGGTCATTCATTTATTCTCATGTTTACTGAGTGCCTTCTAAGAGGCCAGCACTTCTAGAGACTGGGGACAGGGTAGCCTTGGTTTACTGCGTTGTCTGCTTTTTAACATAAAACAACCCATTACAAATGAGGGCAGAGCGCAGGGGTACCTGACATTTACAGGAATCACCTCCCCAAGCCAACCGTTCATCAGTGTCAGGAGCTCTTTAAAATACAACCATGCCCCAGGGGCAACTCTAACCCGAGGGTCTGGTCCCTAATTTGAGGCAAGGGGAACTCCCAGTTCAAAGGGATGGAAAGAAAAAGTCCCCGCAGTGGTGGCTGGGAACTGAAAGGCCAGGTCAGGCCGCTGGGCAGTGAAGGGGTTCAGCCTGAAAGCGGAGGAGAGTTCAAAAATCCACTCTCTACCCACCTTGAGGTTCGCGGGTAACCGGAGGTGGGGGCTCACCTGGACAGGCACGTTGTACTTCTTACGCTTCTGGAAGATGCCCACCGGGTAGACCTCGCGCACGTAGAGGATGAGGTGCACGGCCACCTCCAGGAACTCGCAGAGCACATCGGCCACCACTGTGAGGGGGCTGAAGCCGGTGAGCTTGGAAGCCCGCCGGCCCAGGCCCTCCCTTGCCCCCCACCCCGGGTCCGAAGGTCCAGTCTCCCTACCTTGACCAAAGTTGAGGTCCTGTCGCGTGAGTGTGGTCATCCTCACCGCCACCTAGGGGGTGGAGCAGGAGTGGGGGCTGGTTCTAAGGGTCCAGGCAGCCGCAGGGTGCGCTCGCCTCCACCGCCCCTCCCCTCCGTCTGGTGGGAATCGGGGCAGGACGCCGCCCCCCCACCCCCCGCCTCTTCACACAGAATCAGGGCAGCTAGAAGGGACCTCCCACGCTGGCGTCATAGCTCGGGGACATTAGCTGCGCCCCGATCAGCCTGTCTACTGGCCCCTCGCCCTGCTGCCTCGGAGGGTGGGAGGAGGAAAGGCCAGAGCCGTGCTCGCATAAAGGGCACGGCCGCAGAGGGAACGGCGGGTTGCCTAGGCCCGCGAGCGCAAAGCGGGACGCGCTGGGAACGAAACTGGGCTGGAATAAGACACCACCCTCCGCCTGGCCGGAAAGCTCCAGAGAGGGAACCCCGCCCCACTCCCCTCCCCCGGCGCGGGGAACCACCGACCCGACCACTCGCGCCTCCCGCCGCACCAGCGGCCTGGACTCTGCTCCGAGACTTCCGCGGAGCTCGGGCAGGTCCTTGTGACCGCCTCCGGCCACGCCCACTTTTCCCGCGCAGCCAACCCGGGGGCGGGAAGGAGAGGCAGCCAGAGGGGCGGGGCTTGGGAGGGGCGGGGCCCGGCCTTGCGGCCCAAGATCCCTCGGCGGGAGAAGCGGAGAATGCGCGACACCGCCTCCCTTTGGCTCGAGGTGGGCACGAAAAAAGACACCTTCGCTCTCCACATCAGATCACCACGTAATTTGCTCCCCGGGGCATTTGTCTCGCTTTGGGAAGCGTTGGGAGGGAGCGGATAGGTGTTGCTGGTGAGGACCAGGTGGAGGGTACAGCTGGGGACTTAGAGACAGCGACACCTACTGCTAGCTGCAGAGTCACCATCCCCGGACCTCAGCTGCCCAACCGAAAGAGAATCCGCCGACTCCGGGGCGGGGACAGAGGAAGACGGGTAGCACCAGGGACGCCCTCATCCCCGCCCTCACCCAGAAACTAAATGCAGCCTAGGTTTACCTCCCAGGAAGATAAAACCTCCAGGGCCCAAGCATCATAGTGGTACCTGCCCTTTATAGGGCTCCAGCCGTATGCCAGGCACCAGGCTAAGTGTGCCCGTGGATTATCCCACTAAATCCTCAAAACAATTCCGTGGGACAGTTACTATGATTGTCCCCATTTTATAGATGAGCCAAACGAGGTTCAGAAGGGTGAAGTAACCTTCCCGAATCACACATCTATTGAGGGAAGGGACGTGAGGAGTTGTCTTCCTTCTGGAATCCCCTAGAGACATGGACTCTGAAAGGGCTGAGAGGCCCCCTGGGAGATAAAAATATTAATATTAAAATAATCACTAACATGGATTGAACACTTACTCTCTGTCAAGCACTGATTTCTTTAATTCCCTCATTAACCCTAGGAGCTAAGCACCCATTATTTACAGCCCCACTTTACAGATGGCAAACAGGCTTAGAGATGTTCCCTAATTTTCCCAAATCACAAAACTGGAATACAAACCCAGTTCTGACTTCTAAGTTGGCTCCAGGGCTTCAACTTATTTTCAGCCCCTTTATTTTACAGGTGGGAAAACGAGAGTCAGAGAAGTTGCAGTAGAGTTATAGGCAACAAATCAGGACCAGAAGCCTTGGGGACCTTGACTCTGACCTCTAGAGACAGAAGAGCTTGTTAGCAGTCACTCCCACCTGTGGGTACACAGATCTAGCCAGGAATGTTTATCAATTACAGGTCAGTATTGAAGACCCACACCCCATTTCACTCCGGATGCCTTCAAACCTGCATTTTCCCACTTCCAATGGGACAGGAACAAGAAAGAGAATAAATAACTTGTCCCATTAAGCCAGGAACACCAGCAAAGCATTTCTCAAAGCAATCCTTGGAAATCTGCATCAGAATCCCTGGGGAGCCCATTAAACTCCTGGAACCCAGGCCTCTCTGACCTACTGAACCCAATCTGGGTGCAAAGCAGGGTATGAGCCCTTTAACAAGTTCCCCAGGGACCCTGATGCCCAAAAAGGTATGGGAATTGCCACAGTGGTTTGGGCTGCTCCCAAAGAAAGTCTGCATTTCATACCATTTCCACACTTAACCCAAAGGGATAGATGGTTTATTTCAGGAATTGATGCACCCGGTGGCATAGCAGCCCTTCTCAAGACTTGGCGACCCTGCCCATAGCATGCCATGTAGGAGAGGACCGTTACCACACAGAGCCAGTTAAGCAGCTCACCGGCCTGTAAACAGTGTCCCCTGACTCCTTGAGATTTAATTATTATGGACACTTTGGCCCTGGAGAAAGCAAGAGTCCTTCTTCGACCCCCTCTGGAGGCTGTTCAGGCAGCTTGTCCATTGGCGACAGGAAGTGGCAGTCCTGCGGGGGGGAGGGGGGGCAATTTCTTGTAAAGGGTTTCTTGGGAGTGGTTCCTGGGCTGGGAAACTCAGAGTCAAGCTACTCCCATGAGGTACAATGTGAGCGACATGAAGACTCATGCCAGACCCCTCGCCTTAGCGCCCTGCCCTGAGAGGACACGGTGCAAGCCACCTGTAGGTCCCCTGACACACAGAGCTAACGAACTTCAGAGAGACCTTGGCAGACATACAACCCAACACTCAACATTTTTCAAATGCAGAAAGCGAGGCGGTCCCTAGAGCCTTTGACACTGCGGTTCCTGCCTGGTCAACTAGAAACCCATAGACAAAATGCCTACATTTGGGGCTTTGGATTCCGAGTCATTCACAAGCGGAGGAAGACAGGCTGGGAGACAGATGAGGAGGGATTCAAACTGATCTGACCCCTCACCCCAAAAAGGCCTCTGTCTCCTCGTTTTTGAAATGAACAGGCTGGACAGATGTTCCCTAAACCTCTGATGGCCTTGGGTTCCACGGGGGCCAAGAAGCTGGAGAGGCGGCAGGGGGCTCCGGGGATGCTCTATGAAGACTCATCTGTCATTTGTATCCATAGGGCTCTGCGGCATCTGGGTTTCTAAGATCTTGAGCACATCAGAATGATGGATAGTCTTGGGACCAAGATTACATTATGGGGTTAATTTATTACATTTTTGAATACCCATTTGCTGGGAGACTGTTTTTCCAAGTTATTTGCATATTTTTTCACCATAATGACAATATGTAGGAGGGCATCTGGGAGGAAAGGATGGATGTTTAGGAGGAGAGAGAGCTGATTTGCCAACTGGAGCAGGTCCCTGAGGGTCTGCAATGAGGACAGAAAGAAAATCACTCCCAAGAGACATTTAAATTGAAACTAAGAGAAAGCAAGATGTAAGAAAGTCTTGCAAAGACCAAGGCCTGCGTGGGCAAAGGAGGATTCCTGGAGTTCACTGAACAAACACGCAGTGAGTGAACTGGGTAAGACAACCGGCAATGAAGTATCCAGACCCCTAAGATGCTGCCAAGGCCTCCCCATACCCACCGGGCCGGTCACATGACAGATCATTCATCCTGTCCCTGCCTAAGTGTCCTAAGACACCAAACACAGGAGAGTGGGGGGAGCCACAGAGAGCCAGCCACAGAGAGCCTGGTAACGGTCCCACTGGCACCCCGATGCTCAAACACACAGCCATTTGGAACGCTTCCTGAGCAGAGAGAGACTCCGCCTCATTCATCCTTTTGGTCCAGCCCCTCCCCCAGTGCCCGGCCCTATACAGGTTCTCGATGAGTGCGAGTAAGTGAATTAATGAAAGAAAGAACAGATGAAATCAATGATGGCGGACAGTGGCTCCCTGCCATTTGCCTGTCTCGAATCCTACTTATTCTGAATGAGAACAAAGACGTCTGATTTCAGTGCTTGAACTACAGGCGGTGTGCAAAAACGCTGCTGTCAAAACTGAAGCAAGAGCCGGGGAATGCTCACGACGCGCCCCGTGCCCCCACCAGGCCGCTCGCGTCTCTAACATGCTCTTTGCCCACCACTCCTCCTTGACCAGCTGTGGGTCCCTTCCCTCTCTGAAGCTGTTTCCTCACCTGTAAAATGGGATAATGGGAGCACCGATTCCGTAGGGTTAAAGGGGGAACAAGTGAGATGTTTGTAAAAATATAAAGCGCACAGGGGCACCTAGGCGGTTCAGTCATTTAAGCATCCGACTCTTGGTTTCCGCTCAGGTCATGATCTCACAGATTCATGGGTTCAAGCCATGCATCAGGCTCTGCGCTGGCGGTGCAGAGCCTGCTTGGGGTTCTCTCTCTCCCTTTCTCTCTGCCTCTTTCCCACTTGTGCTGTCTCTGTCTCTCTCAAAATAAATAAATAAACTTAAAAAATATATATATAGGGGCGCCTGGGTGGCTCAGTTAAGCGTCTGACTTCAGCTCAGGTCATGATCTCACGGTTAGTGGGTCTGAGACCTGGGCCAGGCTCTGTGCTGACAGCTGAGAGCCTGGAGCCTGCTTCAGACCCCGTGTCTCCCTCTCTCTCTGCCCCTCCCCCACTCATGCTCTGTCTCAAAAATGAATAAATGTTAAAAAATTAAATATATATATATATATATATATATAATGCACAATGCCTGGCACATAAATACACAATTAATGCTATTGTGGCAATGATATTAAGATCCGCACACAGTGTCTAAGCCCCTAGAACACTCTGGACCGGCCACCATGCTTTTCAAAACCCCATCTAAAACATCTTCAACTGCACCCCCTCCCCATCTCCATTTCCCAAGGCAGTCCCCAAGGGCCCTACGGAGGACATGCATCCCCCCTGCCCGAGATGCCTAAAGACCAGGGAACGTGGCCCTCCCTCAGCTCCTCCCTCACTCACCCGGCCTTCTGCTGTGAGGCTGACCTATACAGCCCCCCAGATCCACAGCTGACCTCAGACCCAAGCCGGGGCCCTGAGCTTAGCCCAGCAGGGCAGAGCCCACACATGCCATTCCCTCCCCAGTGTATTGCTGACTCCCCAATGTTACTGGCCCCTTTTTGGTCAGGAGGGGGACCTTACAAATCATCCCTTCTTGGGGCGCCTGGGTGGCTCAGTCGGTTGGGCATCCGACTTGGGCTCAGGTCATCTCACAGTCTGTGAGTTCGATCCTCAAATCGGGCTCTGTGCTGACAGCTAAGAGCCTGGCCTGCTTAGGATTCTGTGTCTCCCTCTCTCTCTGCCCCTACCCCACTCATGCTCTGTCTCTGTCAAAAATAAACAAACATTAAAAAAACATTTTTTAAACAAATCATCCCTTCTTAAACTGAGAACCTCCACCCACAGACATGGAATGCCTTCCACAATTTCAGGTGCTCCTGGGCCCTCTGAAGCCATCCCAGACCACAGGGTAAGAACCCTTGATCCAGCTCAACTGCTATTAAAAAAAAAAAAACAAAAAAACTGGTTTATTGAGATGTATTTCACAAACCATAAAGTTCACCATTTAAAATATGCAGTTTATGGGGCACTTGGGTGGCTCAGTCAGTTGAGCGTCTGACTTTGGCTCAGGTCATGATCTCACGGTTCGTGGGTTCGATTCCCGAATCGGGCTCTGTGCTGACAGCTAGGAGCCTGGAGCCTGCTTTAGATTCTATGTCTCCCTCTCTGCCCCTTCCCTGCTTGCACTTTGCCTCTCTAAAAAGTAAATAAATAGTAAAAAAAAATTTTAAATTAAAAAAATAATAAAATATGCAGTGTACTGGTTTTTAGTGAGTTTTGCGTCAATCACCACCACCTAATTCCAGAACACTTTCATTATTCCAAAAAGAACTCCACCCCCCACCATTCCCAGGCTAGTCTACTTCCTGTCTCCATGGGCTTGCCTATCTTGAACATTCTGTATACATCATACACCATGTGGCCTTTTACGCCTGGCTTGTTTCACTCGGCATAATGTTTTCAAGATTCACCTGCACCCTGTGGGCCGTAGTAGCACTTCATCCCTTTATAGCCCAATATTCCATTGTGTGGGTCCAGCACACTGTGTTTATCCATTCATCAGCTGGTGGATATTTGAGGGGTTTCCACTTTGGCCATACAACTCTAGGGACACAGAGGCCCAAAGTCACCAAAACCAGAATGGGAGAGGAGTCTGGGCCTCTCCTGACATCGATCTTTTCTCGCTTTGTCATTCTGTGACAACCCAGAGAGCAGCAGTCATGGCAAAAGATGGCCCCACTGGTGAACACAGCCAGAGCAGCAATGTTCGAACCAGAGTCTCCGGCGCATGCCTGGCCACAGTTTCATTCCTGAAAAGGAGAATCATGCCCGCACACACAGACCCCCTCTCCTCCACGCCACATCACCTCTTCCCCGCCATAGTTCCTTGTCTCCCTGGCTTGGTCCATGGCTTACTGCCATCTGCTCCCAACTGTAGGAGCTGGAGTGAATTAGTTAAAGCCTAAGTCAGGTCATGCCTCTACTCTGCTCAAAACCCAGTAGATCCTGGTGCCCGTTAGGCATACATAACTATAGCAGGTAATTTTTCTAGAGTATTTCCCATGGGGCCAGGCCCTTAGGAACGTTCTCTCCTTGCACTGAAATGAATCCTTGAACCCTAAGGGTTAGGGATGATGAGCTCAGAGAGGTTAGGACATTGCCAAAGGTGACCAGGAATGAGGCTGAGAAGCCCAGGCATCTGGCCTGACCAAAGAAAGGAGTTCCTTAATCCTCTGAGCCAGAACTGCTGTGCTCTGGAGGAAAAGGAATACAATCGAAATGGAAGTCGCTGGGCGCCCTCTGGGCTCCCGGAGAAACTCCCGATTCCCGAGCGCCGGGTCCCACCCAACAGCTCTTTGATCTCTGCAGTGCCTGTGGCCCCACTGACCCCGCCGTGAGTTATGAGGGCCGTGGGACTCATAACAGCATTCCCGGACTCCCAGGGTCTTCGGGACGCGGCGCCCCGCGCGGTGATGGATGAGCCGGCCTTGGGGGCTGGCTTTGTCCCAGCTGGGCCGGACTAGGGAGCATCACCCGGACTTTGGACGGGGCGTGGCGAGAGGAAGACCGCGCGCGCGTGGGGGGGGGGTGTGCGTGTTGGGTAAGAGGACTGTATCTCTCCCTTCCCGCCCAGGGTGTGTAGCTGGGGAAACACACGAGTGTGGCCGTCAAGGCCCAGGATTCACACCTGGTAACGGGTTGAAGACCCCTATACTCCCACAAGGAAGAGCGACTTCTCCTAGAACGCCGCCTCCCGCTCCGCGCACTTTCCGAGGCTACAAAGGCTCCGCGGTGCCCCGTCCCGCCTCCCTCGCACCGGGCATTGCTTCCGTCCCATTTGACAGCCAGGGCGGAATAATCCTTTTGGGGACTGGCTGGCCCCAGCCCAGCCAGACGCGGTCGCAGCTGAGCGCTCAGCTCCGATCCATTGTTGGGTCCGCCAGGGACCCCCTGCCGCGGCCCTTTGTCGCCCGCTCCCGGCGGGGCCGTCCAGATGCGCCACCGCTGCCCGCGCCCCGCCCGTCCCACGCGCTCCGGGCAGCGCCGAGGCGGCTCTTACGCACCGGGAGAAGTGGGCCCGCCTCGCCCGGTGCCCGCACGGCCGCCCGGCTGCGCCCGCCTTTGTCTGCCTCCTTTGTCTGCCCCGCGCCCTAGCGGCGGCGGCGGCTAGGCCTCTGGGGAGCGGGCCCGGAACGCCGAGCGCAGCTGGCGAGGGCGCGCCGGCCGGGAGCGCGCGGGGCCCAGGCGGGCCGGGGGCTGCCCCTCGGCGGGGGGCAGCCGAGCCCGCTCCCACCGCCCCTCCCCCGCCTCCTCCCGGCGCGCCCGCCCCTTCCCGCGCGCCGGCCCCCTCCCCTTCCCTCCAGCCCCGCTCAGCCTGGGCACATCCTCCTGCCGCCCGCGCACCTCTCCTCGCGGTCCCCGCTTCGCGGCTCGGCCCTCAGCCGCGCTCCGCTCCCGCAGGCGCTCGGCGCCGCGCCCCTCGGCCCCCGCCCCGCCGGCCGGACAGGTAAGGCATGGCCTTGGCCCGCCCCTGGCCCCGCCCTCCTTCCTCACCTGGTAGCGTGCCGGGACAAAGGTGGGCTACCTGGCGCGCTTCGGGGCAGGGCGCGCGGGGGACCGTGGCTGGAGGTGAGGATGCTTTCTTCCCTGCCCTCCCGGCCCTCGGAGCCGTCGGTCCGTGCGTCCGCCGCCTCGGCTCCTCGCCGCGTCCCCGCTGGGCTCCGGGCTCTGCTCCCGGCCCCCGCGTCCGCCCACCTTCCGCCGGACGCTCACTTTTCCGCGCTCTGACACTCTGCCACCTGCGCGCCTTCGCCGCCCCTCTCTGGGTCGCGGCGTTCGGCTACTCTCCTCCTCCGCACTAGCCCTTCTCCCTCTGGGACCGCGTCTCTCTTTGTCTCTCTGTCTCTGAGTCTCTGGGTGGTCTCCAGGTCGTGGGAGTGGACTGGGGAATCCACCACCGTTCGAAGAAGCTTCGAAGACTCCCAGAGCCCCAAGCAGAGCTGACAGGCGGGTCCTCCCGTCCCTTTCGAGGCTGCCTGGGGGGCTAAGGTGTGTTTTGTGGGGAGGAGGCCGTGGGTGCGCCCCTGCCAGCGCTGCCCGCGGCCGCGCGCCAGGGCGGTTCCGCGCCCCTAGCAACCTCGACGGCCGGGCTCAGGCCCTCTTCCTCCACTGGCTTTTTCTCCATTCGTGCACCGGGGTCTCAGCCGCCTGCGGGGTTTGAGACGTGAGGGCTCTTGGGTTTCCCGCCAAGTCTTCTTGCTTTCCTCCACTGGGGGTTCCCTCGGCCTTCGCCTCCGTCTGGTCTCCTGCCCAGCGCACCTTGCACGCTGCCCTCCTCCCAGCCGGTGGCCCTCAAGAAGTGTCCCGGTGCGGGTTCAGCACCATCCCTCTGGGATCAGGCAGACAGAGGCCCTGGGAGTGATCTTGGACAAAGAAATGCATTTCCCTGAGCCTCAATGCCCCCTTCATAAAATGGGGATAATAGCACCTACCCGGAGGGATGTGTGGTGAAACAGTGAGAAAAGCAGACCGGATGCCTGCACAGTACACACTTGGTGGCCGTGGGGGAGGCTTCAGTCCCTGGCTTGGGGGGGTGGGGATGGGGTCTCCACAGCAAGGGGGAAATGGATCCCAATTGAAGGCTTAGAGACGGTGCAGAGAAACCTGACTGTGCCCACCCCTCCCCACCCCCGCCCATCGCAGTCACAGTTGCCACCGCCCCCACCATTACAGGGTTCCTGCTGTCACAGGGCGCTGTCCCCTCTTCTTGCTCCTCCTCTCTGCTTGTCCTCAAAGCAGTCTTAAAAAATCAGGGTGAAAGGGGTCTCTGCTTCCAAAGTGAGATGGGTGTCGCCGTGTCAATGTTGCCAACAGCTGGTCATTCATCATGAGGCGTCCATGTGACTCATCCCCAGTTCCGAACCTCTGTCTTGCACCGATTTCCTTTTTAATGGCACTTGTGCACGAGCCATCTCCTTTCCTCTGGGGGCTTTGTCTTGCTGTATCCTGGACCTGCTGTATAATTGCCCAAACCCTCTGCCCATCGGATCATCTATGTCCTCATGACGGGAGGACACGCCCCCTGGAGCGCAGCAGTGGCTCGATGAGGGCCACTTCAGCAGAAGGAAACCTTCTCCCAGCAAGCAACTTCTAGGCTCCCCTGGCTAAGTTCCGGTTTTCAGCCATGGCCAGAGCTGGCACCTAGGGACTAGGGACACAGGCAAACCCCACCCAGCCTCCCGCCCATGGTCCCACCTGGCAGGCAGGCCCAGCCTTGGCACCCCAGGGCGCCTTGCCGTCTCTGCCTCCTCGGCAGCTTCTGGGACCCCTCCGAAATTGCTCAGCACCTCCTTGCCCCTCATCCACATGAAAATGCTGGCACCTTCTCTGCCTTCCTCCTGGCCACCGTTCAACCTACCCCCTCTCCCCAGCCCTAGATCCTTCAAATGGCTCCCCGTTGGCACTAAATTAACAACTCCACCTGCCACCCACAACACTTCATCTGCGTCTTCAACTCTTCCCTCCTGAAATGGCTCCTCCCCTGCCCTTGTTCAGTCGAAGCCTGCCCTCCCTGCAGGCCAAGGTCAGATGTCCCCTCTTGTGGGAAGCCCTCCTGCTCCCCGCTTGCCTGACTGTCTCTCGTGGTCTGCACTCCCCTGGGCGTGGCTGGGTCTTGTTCTATTTGTGGTCCCGGTACACCCAGTGGGTGCTCCCAGCACACGTGTTCTACCGAATGAACGTTCGATCAAGGGGATAGAAGTGAACTGAAAATTGCAAGCCACAGGTTATGCTTGGGTCCCGTTGGGTCCTGCTGGCCAGGCCAGGGGCGGGGTTGACCCTGGAGCAAAAGACCATAGATGGGGAGGTCGGAGGGGGAGCAAGCTACCTGGGAAAACCCTGTGGTCCTGGGCTCTTCATCTCCCTGGAAGATGAGGGTGATTCCAGTGCCTGATGATAGAGAGGGAAGCGACCGCCCAAGTCCTGCAGAATGGGTTTGAATCCGGGAATCCGGCAGATGGCTTCCTAGCTGTGTGCCCTGGAGGGAGTTCCTTGCCTGGTCTCAGCCAGGAATGTGGTAGAATAGGGATGATGTGCACCCTGGCCTCCCTGATTCTACAGCCTGGGGAGGATGGGATGGCCGAGGGGGGTGGCCATGTTCCCAACGGGGGGCGGGGGGTGTTATATGAGCCTCCCTATTCTGGCCCCTTCGGATGAGACCTGCCTCTTCTGCTGCTCGGGCCCTCTGCCTGTCTTCTGTCAGCCCTTCCTCTGGCGCCCAGGCCGTCCCCAGGGAGGACACCGGGAGGGGGGCTGAACCGTTGCCACTAGAGGCCACGCTGCCCTCGCCACAGCCAGCCCCCCACTCTGACAGCTCTCCGTACACCACCCCATGGCCCGGCATTGACCATCTGGTACAGGCCACTGGACGGGTGTGGGGGGTCCAAGGGATAAGGCCCCTCCTAGAATCTAGAGCCGCTGAGATGAAGTCATTGCAGAAACTACAAGTTGTTAGAGGCTCTCCCTGTGCCGGGCTCTGGGGTTAAGGCCCCAGGCACGGGCCGTCCTTGAGAATCACAGCGTCTACACCGGGATGGGTCACTGAGGGTAACGTGAGGAGTGGTCAGAGACCTCACCTTTGGAGTCAGACAACCAGAGATCAAGTCCCAGCCCCGCCACTGCCTCTCCTGTGTGACCTTGGGCAAAGCCCTCGAAGATCTGTCCCCACGTTATAATTTTTGCCCACTTCAAAAGCCTAAACTAGATAATGCACCTAAGGCTCTAGCCCCAGATCAGTATATGGCCAATAAATGGCCATATGTCGGTCCCGGACAAGCTGGGACCGAAGCCCAGAGAGGTTAATTGACTTGCACAGGGTCACTCAGCTAGGAAGCGCTGGCAGGATTCATCCCCGGGCTTGGCTGACACCAGGTGTCTTTCTGCCCCACACTGGCCTGTGCCAGAGCAATCAATCGGCACTTGATGATTAAGTGACGGGTCTGACCAAACAGCAAGTGGTGTTAAATGGTCTGGGTCCCGAGATAATGAAGTTTGGGGAATAGCGGGCAGGAGGATTGCTCGGGGAGGGGAGAGACGGGGAGCCCTATGATGCAGCAGGCGGCGGCGGGGCTCTGGCTCAGGAGGTGGGTGTGGCACACTGGGAGAGAGAAACCCAAGACTGGGAGTCTCTAAGTGGGTGGGGCTCTGAGGTGACCCCCAACTCCACACCCCTATGTACGTTTTTTGAGGTGTGAGGCCTTGGGGGTTGCGAATTCCCAAGGCTACAGTTGGAAACAATAAAAGCAGATGGGCTCGCTCCTGCGGGGAAGCCAAACCTCATTTACCAAGACAATGGTCCTCTCCCGGCGTCAGCCCGTCCTGCCTGACCCCACAGGAAACCATCGATCACCCCACTGAGGACTGAGGACGTGGCCACCTGCGCTTGCCCCCTACACACACAGACACAGATGCACAAATGCATCCGGAACCAGCCCCTCTCCCCACCTCCACCCACCACCCACTCTCTCTTACCCTTCCCCGCACTAACAAGGGGTACTGCTTATCCCGCCTTTACTGGGTTCTGCTCACTTTATATACCTTTACCTCTCCTCCTTCTCACAACCCCGTGACATTTTACAGGAGAAGAAACTGAGGCTCAGAGAGGTTCAGGGACTTGCCCAAGGTCACACAGCTCTTCCCACCTGTTCCACGGGGCTCTCCTGGGGCTCAGCTTAATGGATTGGGCTGACACCTGTGTTTGAATCAGTACTAGTTTGTGCCTCAAGCCTTCATTAGACCTCTGGCCTGTCCCCCCAGGTCTGAGTGGGGACACCTGGAGGGCAGGGACTGTGTCTTCAGCCCGCAGATTAGAAGCTCCCTCCAGCAAAGGGTGTATTTTCCCCCATGTTATGGGAACTTCCAAAGCCAGAGGTATGTCTCTCCTATTAGACTGAGAAATCTTTAAGGGCAGCAACTCAGTCTACCTCTTTATTTCTTTATTTAAGATATGTGTATTTTTGAGAAAGTGCACATGTGAGTGGGGAGGGGCAGAAAGAGACAGGGACAGAGGATCGGAAGCAGGCTCTGCGCTGACAGCAGCCAGCCCCGCAGGGCTTGAACTTGTGAACTATGAGATCGTGACCTGAGCCAAAGTTGGACGCTCAACCGATGGAGCCCCCCAGGCGCCCCTGAATCTACTTCTTCAGACTGCAGGCTTCCTTGGGGCAGGGGTTGCTTTCCTCACCTAGACTGAGAGCTCCCTGCGGGCAGGAGCGGCGTCTCAGCCATCTGGGAGTCCTCCCGAGATCCAAGTCCTCCAAGGCAAGACATGGGTCTCCCCTATCACACTGGGAGCTCCTTAGGGCCAGGGTTAGTGTCCCCACTCAAACTGGCAGTTTCCGGAGCAGAAGCCAAGTTCTCTTCCTTCAGACTGGAGCAGGCTCCTTGACAGGACATCCAGGTCCTGCAGCCAGAGGCTCAGCCAGTGGTGACCACCTGGTGTCACCCTCCCCTGCAGTCTCTGTTGCCAAGAAGCAGCTGGTGCTTCCCCACCCCCCACCGCCTCCCTTCAAGAGGCTGGGTTGGCTCAACAGCCTAGGGAAGGGCAGGTGGGGCTCTGGCTGTTCTGAGGCCCCTTCCTATTGGACAGGGAGAGGGGTAGGAACCTGCTCAGCTCAGTCAGGGCCCCTGTGCGCACCCCCAGGGCTGGGAGTGGGTGAAAGCTCTTTATATATTAAGGAACTAATCTCTTGTCTGCTGGATGGATTGCAAAAATAGGAGCCAGTGAGCTCCTCTTTGCTGCCTTCCGCTCCACGAACATTGCCTGGGTTCCATGCACACCAGACTCCCTTCTCCCCTGCACACAGCATGAAGAAATACCGGTTTCCTAAATCGGCCTGATACTCCCATTTCACAGACCGGGACATTACAATTCCTGAGGAGTTCTGATGGTGGGAGTAGCGAGAAAGACAAAGTCTATTTCCAAATTGCCTTGAGAGAAGCCCACCCACCTGCCCCTCCCCCACTTCCATCTAGGACTATTTTGCTTAAACAAGCAAATTACTCATTTTCCAGTCCCGGGAGACTCAGGTCCCTCTAAGGAAGACAGGAATCTGCTCCCAGGGGGCCAGGAATTCTAAGAGAGAATGTTTTGGTGAAAAGCAGGAGCAGAGGCCGAAGGGGAGCCTGGGAAGCTGTTCCAGTCGCCCGAAGCATGGCAGGAAAGGAACATGGCCAGGGGTTTGTGGCCAGCGGGCACCCACACGAAGGCCCGGCCTGCCTGAGGCTGCTCTGAAGAACACGATTCAGCCCTTAGTGCCGGGGAGGCGGGCATCTCCCCGTGAGCCCGAGGGCTCATCACCGACCGGGACCTGGGACCAGAGAGAGTGAGCCCCGCGTAAGGGAGTCTATTTGGGGTGAGTTCAGCATGTTCTTCCCCAGCTGGGTTCTCTTGGGGGACGAGACCTCAGAGATGTTTCTTGGCCTCTCAGGGGCCAGAGGTCCCTTCCTGCCCAGGTTTAGAGGTGGGTGGTTGTCAGCAAGTTTCTTATGAGCTGGAGAGGGTTAGGCTGTTTCCATGGAAAGGGTCATTTCAAGACCAAAGCTGTGACCAGAGGAATGGCAGGAATCAGGACCCCTCCCTGGCCAGCCCCCACCCCCAGCACCTTGCATCCCTTTCTGCGGAAGTCTTAAAAGATAGAAGTGCCCCAATCGTCCCAAAGAGACTCTCGTGCTGGTCTCACGGTGCCCATCCCAGCAACTCTGTGGGTTAGGGTCTCACTGGTGCCCAAGGGTCAGCCACCTTTAGAGAAATAGAGCACGGCAGGGCGAGAGAGAGGGCCAGCCCTGGCATGGGGTTGTTACATATCATTGTGCTTTATCTTTAAGCATTTACCAAGAAGTCCTCTGAATCCATGCTCCTAGCCCCTGGGGGCTTCCTCAGATCCTAGAGGATATCACTCAGCACCCCTCCCCACAGCGGCTGTCATTAGACAGACAGATGGAGAAGACTTGTCACTGTGGGTCATAAATTCCCAGGCTCCCTGGGCAGACAAGGCCCTTGAGGCCACCCAACCTGCGGATCCAGTGGCCTTCTTCCCGTACTCCTTCCTCCCTGACTTTTTTGACCTGTGCAAATCATTTCCCATGAAATCTTATTCCCAGTCCCAACGCATAAAACCAATAGAGGCAGTATTTTCTGAACAGATCACCCCACATCCCCACCAATAATCTCCTCCCCGAATCAAAATGTTGTCCATCTTATGCAGACACAGCTCCAGACCCTACTTGCAGTCAGACTCTGTTCAGCCCCCTGCAGAGACATGCACGGCCATCACCACCCAGCCCCCGATTTATAATATTGCTTTAGGGGCACCTGGGTGGCTCTGTCAGTTAAGCCTCCGACTTCGGCTCAGGTCATGATCTCACAGTTCGTGGGTTCAAGCCCCGCATCAGGCTCTGTGCTGACAGCTCAGAGCCTGGAGCTTGTCTTCAGGTTCTGTGTCTCCCTCTCTCTCTGACTCTTCCCTGCTCACGCTGACTCTCTCTCTCTCTCTCTCTCTCTAAATTAAATAAAAACAGTAAATAAAAAAAAATTTACAATATTGCCTTAAAGTGAATCAGTGAAAAAAAAGAGCTCGTCCTCCATGATGTGAAAGCATGCAGTAGATGTTGGTTGCATTTGTCTGAGGGAGACTCTGCGCCTCTAACTGGCTTTCCGGCCATGTCCAGAAAATTCTGGAATGTGTACATAAGTAGTTGCAAATGGCAATGATTGTTCTTTTTTTAAATTTTTTAAAAATGTTTTTATTTATTTTTGAGAGACAGAGAGGGGCAGCGTGGGGGTGGGGGGTCAGAGAGAGAAGGAGTCACAGGATCCGAAGGCAGGCTCCAGGCTCTGAGCTAGCTGTCAGCACAGAGCCTGATGCGAGGCTCAAACCCACGAACCGTGAGATCATGACCTGAGCCGGAGTCGGACGCTTAACCGACTGAGCCACCCAGGCGCCCCCCAATTGTTCTTTTATTATTTTTTCCTTCAAAGTTTATTTATTTTGAGAGGGGTGGGGGAGAGTCAGAGAGAGAGAGGGAGAGAGAATCCCAAGCAGGCTCCCCACTTCGCGGAACTCGAACCCACAAAGAGTTCATGAGATCATGACCTGAGCCAAAATCAAGAGTCAGATGCTCACCTGACTGAGCCACCCAGGCGCCCCCCAACAGTCCTTCTTTTAAACTGCTCACCTTGAGCCCCTAGAACATTCTTCAGTGACCAGGAGAATCCCGAGTTGTGATGGAGAGGTGCTTGTGTTAAAATTTGAGCAGAGAATGTGTCTGTTGTCTTTGCTACAGCTTTCAGAATAGTTTAAAATATATTTCTTTAAAAAGTGACATTAGAATCAAATGTGTAAAGAGGCCCTGAAATATCTCTACCAAATATGGTGGTTCCGATGTATCGTTTTCACACGTGAAGAGGAGACCCAGCATCAGGGAGAGGGGGTGGATGGGCCAAGTTCTCCCAGTGGGCGGTGATCTGGCTCCCAGCCTGGACTGAGCTCCCTAATCCTCTGCTGCATCAGAGCATCACTGGTATTCCTGGCCCAGGATCCCCATCCGATCCCCCCCACCGCCAGCTCTACTCCCCCAGCTCCCCATCCCCCTTCCTCCACACCCCCTCCCCCATCCTGACCCACCAAGCGGCTGGTGAGCTGATCAGAAAGGCAGGAATGTGGGCCCTGCAGCTGTCCTGGGATGCCCGGTGGCAGTGCAGCTCCACAGTTGTCTGCCAGGCAGGTGGGGCAAAAGCCCCCCCCACCCAGTCTCCTGGCCCCCAAATGCCAGCTGTGAGTGGGGGAGGGGCCCAGGAACCACGATAGACTCCAGGCTCAATTAATTGCCTTCATTTGCATGTGCAGCCTTTGGATAGAGACAGCTCCCAGGTCAATTGTCCCCACATGTAGGGACAGCTTACGGATATGAGCCCCTCTGTCCCCAGCTGCCAGTGCCTGGTCCCCCTCTTGGGCCTTGACTGCACTCACGGCAACGACAGATTATGAGGGGAGGCAGGTGACCCCCCCATGAAGCTAGTGCATGGTCAGTGGTGTGCAAGGACCATCCGTGTGTGCTGGGGGCATCGCATCACCTTGGATGTGTGGCTTAGCCCCCTCCCTTGGTGTCCTCATTTTATTTTTTTTTTACTTTTTTAATGTTTATTTATTTCTGAGAGACAGAGAGAGAGAGAGAGCACAAGTGGAGGAGGGACAGAGAGAGAGGGAGACACAGAATCCCAAGCAGGCTCCAGGCTCTGAGCTGTCAGCACAGAGCCCAACGCAGGACTGGAACTCACGAACTGTGAGTTCATGACCTGAGCTGAAGTCGGTCACTCAAGCAACTGAGCCCCCCAGGCGCCCCATCGGTATCCTCATTTTAAACATGTGGAGAACGACATGCTGCGCAGGGCAGCTGAGAGGACGCGGGAAGAAGTGGATGAAATCAGTGCTTCAGAGCCAGGGCTCCTCAGCGGCCCGGGCAAAGAGCAGCGACATTACATTCGCTTTTGTTTTGTTTTGCTTTTCATGAGTCACTCAGGTCTGTTAAGAGAGGGCCGTGTCTGGGTTGTGGACGGTCTTGACAACTCTCGACCCGACCGGGGCAGCTCCGTGCTCCTGGGGAGGGGATGAGACCCGGGTGCGGGAAGGGCGGACTTTGTGAGCAAACCGGAGGCAGAACAACCCTCCAGGGCTGATGGGGGTGGGGGAGGTGGGGGCCTGCTGCCCCTTTTTAGCCTGGAAGCTTGGCGCTTTGTGACGCAGCCTCCAACTGGCTTCCAGAGTGACAGAAATGGATTGGAGCCCTTCCTCGCTGTGGATCCCTGGCACGACTTCTGTAGCAGCCCACGTTTCCCGAGGTGCTTTGCCAGGCTGGCATCTTGGCTGCTGGGCTGTGCCAAGATCTGCGTACATATCCCGTGGGCTTGGAGAGAGGGCTCTGTGCAGTCGTCAGGGCAGAGTGGTGCCAGGATCCCCAGCCCTCACTCCGGCCCTCGAGCTCTCTCTCAAACATACACACACACCACCACCCTGGGAATTTATTTATGATCTTCTGCTAAGGGTCGCTTTGCACCCAATCCACTTCCATCCCCATCCATAGTCAGTGCCCGTTATTTGCAGGGTCCTATAGATGTGATAGGAACAGAGGGAAAGAGTGGGACAGAGCCCCTTAGGATCTTTCTGTCTAGTCAGAGTCTTTAAAAAAGTCTACCCCAGTGCATGAGGTCTTCAAGAGCTGGGCAAAGCGGTGTGGGGGCTCAGTGGGGAGCATTTGTAAGTGGGGGACTGACAAGGCTTCCTGGAGGAGACAACATTTGGGACAGACCCCAGAGGATGGGCAGGATTTGGACAGAAAGAGACCAGGGTGGAGAGAGAAGGTTGTTTCAGACAGAGGACACAGCCCAAGCGAGACGAGAGACAGGAAAGATGGGGTGTGTTTGGGGCCCAGAGAGAATCATCTCTGTTGGCCGTGAAGGGGGAGGAAGTAGAAGTCAAGGCTGCAAAGCCAGGTGGGGGCCGCATCATATAAGGCCTGGAGTGCCAAGGTAAGGGGTCACGGTTAAATGGAAAGACAATAGGGAGCCAAGGACAGTTTTGAGCAGCGAGAGTCATAGTCAGAGGAGTCTGTCAGCAGTATGAGCTGCTCTGGGGGACAGGGACAGTGCTGATCAGGTCTGGGGAGGGGAATGGCCCCCAGTGGGTGCATCAATGAGCACTGCGCACCGAAATCCCCTCTTGCTTGTCCCAGGCTGGCTGGCGCATGACTTGTGGGGTGCAAAGGGAGGGAGGGAACAAAGATGGCCCTGAAGTCAGTTGGGGTACCACACACAGACCCACAGCCATTGGAAGAGTCTGGGCAACAGGACTCCGGTGGGAGAGAGAGAGATGGCTGCCGGTGGGCTCATGATGCCTGAGGGCCTGGGGCCAGGAGTCCTCCTCCAGCTCTGCAGAGGAGGGGCTGTCCTCAGAGGAGGGACCATCCTCAGAGACAGGGCCCGGGCTGGTCTTTGAGCTCACACCTTGGCTCTCAGCGTCACTGGCCTGCTTCCGGTCAGGCATGCTGGCCCATGAGGGCCTGTGGGTGTGCCCACCCCTCCTCCTCCGCCTCCTCTGGCCTCTTCCTGCACCTCGAGGGACCTGCCCCACCCCTCCCTCTTCCCACCACGGGTGGGGGGGAGCGGGTTCCAAAGTCTCCCTGACAGGGGCACCTGGGTGGCTTAGTTGGTTAAGCATCCAGCTTGGGCTCAAGTCATGATCTAGTGGTTCGTGAGTTCGAGCCCCACATCGGGCTCTGTGCTGATAGCTTGGAGCCTGCTTCAGATTCTGTGTCTCCCCCGCTCTTTCTTCCTCTCCAGCTTGCACTCTGTCTCTGTCTCTCTCAAAAATAAATACACACTAAAAAATTTAAAAAAGAATCTCTCCAAAGACTCCCTGACAGCGAGGGCGCTCTTTGGGTTTCTCCCAGGCTATTGTCCCCGAGAGACAGAGGGCTGGGCGGTGGGGGACAGCATCCCACAGGGCCCCAATGCCTTTCTCAGTCACAGGCAGAGCGCAGTCTGGCCAACGGCAGCCTGGGGAGTAGCCGCATCTGCCTCAGGCCTGGAAACGGTTTAAGGGGTTCCCCCGGAGCAGAACAATACTTGACTGACAGGCTTTTAGAATGGGCCCCTCCTCCCGCCCAGCTGCTTGGGAGCTGGGAGCATGGTCCCGCCCCCCTCCCCGTACCCCCCACCCTCCACCCCGGCTGCCTGAGCACTCGCCTCCAGCTCTCATTATGGAGAGGCTGGAGGTGAGGCTCATGGGGCAGAATCTTCCTGCCGGTGAGGCCAGGGCTGCAGAGTTTATCATCTTAGAAACGGAAGGCTGTGTGATGAGACAGGAGTTGCCCCGCCCCGCCATCCCGGGGGTCCTGCACAGCTTGGGGCCTGCAGGCGGCTCCCCGGGTGGGAAGTGATGGGACAGCCTCTCTCTGTCCCTGGTTCCAGCAAAAGCAGAGCTGAGGGCAGTGGAGGCAAGGCCTGGGCCTCCTAGCAGGGGACCAGGGACGAAAGGACCCTGGGACCAGGCAAGGTGGAGCACCTGTTCCCCCCACCCGCTCGGAGCAGTCAGCCCGCGGGGCTCCGGCCTCCCTGGCCTGCCTGCCCTCCGCACCCATTCCAAGAGCCTGAAGGTGAAGCTGGTGGGGAAGGGGGGGTGCAGGGAGGCTGTGGAGGGGTGGGGGCTGCAGGCACTGAGAGCTGCAGGAAGAGAT